>LPNX010549595.1:0-27491 GCA_001517045.1 Pseudotsuga menziesii
TTCTCTATATTCTGGGAGATATGATTCCTCCAAATCAGGGTTCCAGCCTCTCCCTGGATTCATCCCTAAACAGGACACCTAGGGAAAATTGCTATATCTAGGGACACAAAGGTCCAAATGAAATTTATAAAGATGTTCTGGATAGGGTACGAAATTTAATTTCTGTGGTAAATGTTTCAAACCCCGAAGGTGAAACAGTGACACGTGGCAGACTGTACAAGTTTGCTATGTTGAATAGTCCTGAAATAAGTGACCTTGGGAAAACTGTCCTAAGTCCCAATTGGTGAAACCAATTCTAATCAAACTTGTGGTGTTGGAAAGAAGAAAGATGAGACTACCTTAGGACAATGTTTTAGACATATAGAAGTAGTGCTTTTGGATATATTTTAGAACCAATATCAGGATATTATGAAAAATAAATTGAAGAAAACTTGGGCATCAGATATTTTGCAGTTCTTATCATATTTTTAGGAAAATGAGTATGCTTCTCAGCTCTCCTTGAGGAGGTGCATATTTCTATCCAATAAGATCTAAAATATTCTAATATTTTAAAATTTGGGTTTCTCTAACAAACCCTAGATCAACCAGATCCGAAACTAGGACGAACACCTCAAATCAGTAAGATCTAATCTTTTGCTATTTACATTTGTGGTTCTCATTTCAAAATGACCTATCACACCAACTTGATGACAAGATTGGTGAAGCTGACAACTTCCAAGTATGGAAGTATAAGACCTCTATGATCCTTGAAGAAATTGACTTGGATCAGTATTTTAGTATGAAAGGTCTGGGAGCTAGAGGGAGATGAGGCTAAGGATAGAGCCAAGAGAATCATTACAGATTCTATTTAAGATCATCTCATCTCTCATGTGTCATCCTTGAAGACACCAAAAGAAAGCATTCGATGCTATTAGGAAACAATCGAAGAAGAATAAGATATTGTTATAACCACCTTGAATGGCCTCCCAAGATCATGGGATTCATTTATTCGAGGAATGTGCGCCAGAAAGAAGTGATTACCTTCAGTGGACTCTGGGAAGAGTGCACACAAGAAAAAGCTCAACTCATAATAAGAGAAAAGAATATGGTAGCAATTGAAGATCTATCTCTCACGATTCAAAGAAGATCCCTCAAGCGATGAGGAATATGAAGGACTCAATTCTTGAAGAACCTCTTATCCATCTTAGCATTTGGATAAGAAATGAGGATGTCATGAATGAAGAATATGATGAAGCAGAAGGCTTAAGAAGGAGTCTACCCATGTAACGAATAAAGATAAGTATTCAATTGTCATTTCATGATATTATTTGGTTATACATTTGTTTATATTCAGTTGATGTGCTATGCATGATAGAATGTTTGCATTAATGATATTATACTACTAATATGAATGTGATGGGTAAGTAGCCCATGATGCTATACAACTCTCCATTGCTACTTATCTAGAATGGAACCTATTTTCTAACATATTGGATTAGTGCACAATCTCAATGATGTCATGGTAGAGATGGAAGGAATCTAGAAATTTTATGTAATATATGGATGAATGTTGTATTGGATAAAATAGTTGCATGATTATATCTTTATGCATAAATAATTTTCCATTATGAATATGCCTTATGAAATGTTTATAACCATATAACTGGTGCATTTGACTTGCAAGAAAGATAGCGTACAATCACCTACAAGAAAAGAAGGATGATACTTGTTCCAAGGAACAAGTGATGACAGTTCAAGATTCACTCTAATAATACAAGATGAAGAATAATATGATGATACTTTCAAAGAAAGAAGAGGTCTCAGACACAATGAAATTATATGACACTGTTGAGCGACATCATTGATGCAAAACCTTCCAACTATGAATAAATATCCAAGAAGAAAGTGAAGGAGTGAACCAGTTCAAGAAGAATGATGTCTAGGATGCGGTATCGAGACCTCAAGGGAATTCCACAGTATATTCCATATGGATATACAAGATCCAACATGCAATAGATGGAAACATCGTGGGATAAAAGGAAAGATTCGTAGCACAAGGATTCTCACAGAAAGAAGGCATAGACTAGGAAGAGACATTTGCAGCCACTGAGATTTGAGACACGTGACAGGCAGACTCATGTGTGCAAATTAAATAAGACCTTGTAGAAGCTCATAAGGCACCCATGGGATAGCACATACATGAGGATCTTGAAGATCACCTAGAGTGATGAATATCTTAACCTTTGCTACAAGGTTGAAAATGAAATCCTATAGAGGATGACAAGCTCATAGATGGGTGCAAGAAGAACTTTTGAAAAGGTTCAAGATAGAGGATATTGGTATCTAGTGACCCTTGATGGAAACATAGAATATTAGTAGCAGAGGAAGCTACTTGTTACTCCAGTATAGAATGCTTCAATACATAGAGTACGAAAGTCAGAGGGAGAATGATGCTCCACTTCAGAGGGAGTGACTAGATAATATTCTGAGGTTTGACATGATACGATGGGATAGACATCTTACTGATGGCTCTAGGTTTTATTGAGAGTAAAGCGGATTCCAGCCTTTACTTCAAGGTTGAATGCAGAATACTAGTGATGCTCATGTTATATGTTGATGACTTGTTCCTGGCAGAAAAGAGGAACTCATTAAAGTTGCAAGAAGGGGACTTGATCCCAAGTTTGAGTTGAAGGACTTGGATATGATGCACTACTTTCTAGGCATGGAGGTGTGGAAGAATGCGGATGGAATATCCCTGGGAAAAGGGAAGTATGTAGTAGAGATCCTGAAGAGGTTTGGGATTATGGACTACAATTCCATGACCACACCTATGGCATCAAACATGAAGCTATTGAGTGATGCTTTGTCAAATTTGGTTGATGCCACGATGTATCGTTAGATGATTGGGTCCTTGATGTACCTGATCAATACGAGACTAGATATTTTCTTTGCTGTGAACACATTGAGAAATTTCTTGAAAGACTTGAGACATGTTCACTTGATGGTTGCAAAGCATGTAGTGAGGTACCTAAAGGGTACAATTGACTATGGGCTCAAGTATGAAGCCAATCCAAAGATTAACCTTGAGGGTTATGTGGATTCAAATTGGGTAATGCCATTGATAGGAAGAGAACTTCAGGGTACTGCTTCAATATGAGATCAAGTGTGATCTCTTGGTTTAGTATGAAGGAGTCTTGCATGGAACTGAGTACAACCAAGGAAAAATATGTTGCCACTTTCTCGGCTACTTGGGAGAGAGGAGCAGTGAATCTCTAGTTTGTGATCCAGATCGAGATATCTCGAAAGAGGGATTTCTAGCATGGCCAATGAGACAGGTTATTTGAGCATAAAATCATGGTGAAGCTCATATATTACTTAGATGTAAATGGTCCTATAGGTTGTCCTTAGATGTAATTAGTCCTAGCAAAGCTCACATGTTATCCTTGGACCTAATCGACCTCGATGTGATTCTATGCTAGAAATGGCCAAAGTGAAGTTTGAGTACTTGAGGGAGAAGCTTGGTGTTATCCAAATCGAGGTTCCTTCTAAGGAGAAGTGATGAGTGATGAGTCCAAGAGCCTTTCTGACATGGTGGAAGGATTGGTTCCTCCCATGGTTAGAGTTCATGAGCCTTTCTGATATGGTTGCGGGATGTGTTCCTCCCATGGTTAGATGTAAGTGAAGATCCTTTCTGACATTGTTTCAGGATGTGTTCCTCCCATGGTCATATGTAAGTGATGATCCTTTCCGACATGGTGGCAGGTTGAGCCTCCCATGGTCATATGTAAGTTTTGAGCCTTTTCGACATGGTGGCAGGCTAGGCATCCCATGGTCAGATGTAAGTGCTAAGCCTTTCCAACATGGTGGTAGGCTGGGCCTCCAATGGTTGGATGTAAGTGTTGATAATTTTTGACATGGTGGTAGGCTGGGCCTCCCATGGTCAAATGTAAGTGCTGAGCATTTCCAACATGGTGGTAGGATGGGCCTCCCATGGTCGGATGTAAGTGCTGAGTCTTTCTGACATGGTGGCAGGATGGGCCTCCCACGATCGAATGTAAGTGTTGATTCTTTTTGACATGGTGGCAGGCTAGGCCTCCCATTGTCAGATGTAAGTATTGGGCCTTTCCGACATGCTAGCAGGCTGGGCCTTCCATGGTCAGATATAAGTGCTGAGCCATTCCAACATGGTGGCAGGTTGGGCCTCCCATGGTTTGATGTAATTTTCGAGCCTTTCTGACAAGGTGGCAGGCTAGGCCTCCCATGGTTAGATGTAAGTGATGGGCCTTTCTGACATGGTGGTAGGATGGGCTTCCCATGGTCAGATATAAGTGTTGATCCTTTCCAACGTGGTGGAATGCTGGGCCTCCCATGGTCGGATATAAGCGCTGAAGAATATGAAGACTTGCATGGAGGTTAGGACTACAACCAACATGAAAAAGGGTTGACTCTATAGAACTTCCTATGATGAGTAGAATTGATAGATAGCACCATTTGCTCGAGATAGCGAGAGTAGTGATGATGATAAGATGATCCAACTTTGATGATGATCCAATGATGAAGACTTATGCTGATGAACTATGTCAAGAGAATACCTTCCTAGTTAAGAGGGAGTGTTGATATATTTGTAACTTCGGAATGTATTCAGTTGTATATCTTATATTGTATTTCATTGTACCCCAATGTTCCTCCGATCAAGAGAGTCATTAATATAATAAAGTCATGTACATTCATTGAGGTTAACCCTTCATTGTAAGTCGGCGAAATAGTCCCCACAATTGACTCGATTTTAACCCTCTATTGTAAGTCAAGGAAATAGTCCCCACAGTTGAGAGGTATTAGAGTTATTATACTCTCCTAGTGAGGTCATCCCTGTAACAGTAAAATTCAAGTGTAAAACTAATATAAATAGAGAGTGTGACTCTCTATTTGAAACACACTCACTCAAATATAGTGCGTGAGTGATAGAGGAGGAGCTCGCACAAGTGAGAGAGAGAACAATTGTTGGAGATCATCTTGTGTTTTTGGGTTTTACTTTTGCTATTGGTGCTCATTCTATCTCTGAGGAAGTTGTGAGGTTTTCTCCTTTATGGTTTCCCCGAGGAAAACTCTTTGTGTCTCTTGTCTCTTGTGATTATTGTTGTGCATGTTATTCTCTCAGATAAGATCCTATATCATATTAATTAAATAATAAAAACCTAACACCTATATGATAGCTCCTTCTCTCTATTGAATACCCTATCTCAAGTCACCCTCATGACTAATATACAAAAAATAAATCAACTACTTGGAGAGTCTTATGGATCTATTTACCAAAAATATACTTTTCACTTATAACATCTGTCAAAGTAAAACAAACAATCTACACGATTGTTCTGTTAATGAGATAATAAGAATCATGAATAGTTTAAACCATTCCCCTAAATAGAAAGCATGTGACAATGAAAGCATCAGAATAGGAAATCAGTTTATTAGTTGGTAATCAAAACTTCCACAAGTCCAACAAAATCAATGAAACAAAACACATCCATGAAAGTTGTATAATCCACCTGTAATAACAATTTAACAGAATATTAAATTTTCATTTAAACTCATATTCAATGAATAAACATTAAAAAACAATCTTATGCACTACTACATAATCTTTGATTATGTATATGTGCTAATTAAATTATTTACCTATGATGAATTGAATAACCTCGCAAAGATAAATTGAAACAAGAAAATGATTTTATGTTGTGATTGTCAATTTTATTGCTCGTCGAGCCTCGACTAACCTAGATTGAAGTTTCACAATTTTAATCTTTTTCTCTTCACCTTACTTCAGTAATCTTTCATTTGCAGAGGCCAATGATGTAATATCCTTTTATTTGTCTTTCTTGAGTTTCAAATGATGCATCACTTCACCCATTGCAACAAATCGGTTTTAAGGGTCTTAATATCTTCTTCCATACCGGGCTTATTAGAACGAGACTCCCTCAATTTTTTTTCAAACTAAGAAATTCTATCATTCGGTCTTTTTTTAAGAGTTTGTTGGAGGTTCTTTTCTCTTCTGGTAGGCAAAGAGTCACTGATACATGAAGGTTTTTCCTCAGATATAAAAGGAGAGTATATTTCAAGAAATTCTTTTGCAAAGGGCATCATGGGATTGTTCACCTCCATACTTTGTTCATCGCCATCATGGGAGATTTCAAGAACTAGGGACAAATCATCATCGTCACCTACAACCTTTATCAAAGACGATTCTTTATGTTGTTGTATCGTGACCAGAATGGAAACCATAGCCATACTATGAGTGAATCAACGTGTGTTGGTAGAGGTAGACCCCTTTTGTTTGAGTTTACATTTAGTGTAATAGGAAGAGTCTTTGTTTCGACCATTCGCTAACACTTCTAATTTTTTCATCGGAATATTAAAAGTTTGCATAGGAAACAGTGGATTAACATGCATTTCAATAGTATTATTCTCTATACAATAGTACCCTAAATCCTACACTGGGATAGGGTTACTAACAATTGCCTCTTTTTTATCTAACTTAGAGTCTCACTTAGAGGGTTCCTTCATAGAAGGTTGTCTTCTTTTATGTTGGGTCTTAGGGATAGGAGAAGGCATAAACTGAGTACGTCCAAAAATATTTTCATTTAAAAATTGATCCCAACTCTTACCAATCGTAGACAATTGGTATTGCACCATTATTTTGCGTAAACCATGATGAAATAAGCTTTGGTATTGATCTCCTACATTGTTTTGGACTAAGTGATCCATCTTTTCCAAACTATTAAGAAGGAAGAAAAGTAAATTTATTGTAGAACCCTTAAATTCCATAAGAATCCCGAGGTGATAAAAATGTACAGAATAAAATATACCATCGCATGTGATGTACCTTATAATGAGTTGTAGAAGACGCTTCCATTGAGGATTGAGGAAATTCCCTGGATATCCTTGTTTATCGTCGAAATATTATAGCAGAGGCAGAAAAAAATGTTTCCATTTTTCTCTTATAATTTCCTTATGATTAAACCATCTTTCACCCATGTGTGGAAACTTCGTAGGATTTTTTATGAGTTCATCGAAAATCACTAAACTCATGTTCTAAATTTGAGCAATGTTTTCTCTAAGAGAAAGAGAAAATTGTCGGGTCACTTCTGCATGATGCTCGTTAAAAATTCTGAAGAAGTCACCACATCCAATTTTCTCAATCAGTTGATTCGACTCAGGTTCAATCTCCAGTAATTCACTCCCACCTGGCTCGAATCTACATAGTGGAGCCATTGTTTCAATGCTCAACTAGTAATCAAGGTAAATTTGTGGGTGATTATCAACAGGAAAAGGGAGCAAAAACCAAGTTAAGCTAACTCTCTGTAAAAATACAAAATTCAACCAACATCGCAACCAAAACAATGCAGGATTCATCATAGGGTTTGATAAATCGAGGCTAATGATGATGTTGGTTGTGTAATAATGATATCGTACAGGGATTATAAATGGAGATGACATTTGAAATATCATAGATATAATGAATTGACATGAATATAATGGTTGTACCATAATAAACAAGTGGCATACATCACTTAATTGTAGAACGATTCATGATTTCGATCCTAGTTAGGGTAGAAGCCAAATTTCATATTGGTAGTTTCATTTGCATAAGCGCCATTGTAGTTAGGACAAAATTCAAATGTAGGTTTGAATAATTATTTAGGAATAGTTTTAAAGTTAATGTTTAGATATATAATGAATAAAAATTATTAATCTAACCATTACATAAAATAAAAATGAATTTAATCACTAATCTTCCTAGCATGATAAACAAAACATTGAAGCCTTGCTATTAATCAATCATGAGAAGATCATGTAGGAAGGATGAATTTAAAATCACATAAGCGAAATTTGACTTGGTTTCAAAATGAGATTAGTATGTTGTCGATTTAATGAAACATTAACTGAAACTGTATTATTACGAAACAAATAAAATAAAAAAGTTAAATGTATGTGAAGAAAATTTGATTATATAGTAAGTAGATTTAAAAGCTGCTAAATTCATTATCAATGATACCTCAACAACATAAAATTGAAATGATTGTAGTGATTTTTTACTCAGATAATCATTGTCTTCAAATTGAGAGTACGTTCAAAATCATATATTCTGAAGGTACTCTTTAATCATTTTCTTATAATTTGTTAAAGAAGAAAACTGATGTCATTCTTATTAACTGAAAACAAGTAAAAAGTGATAAGGTTGTTGGCTACCAATAGGTTGCACATATTTCAATTTTTCATTTGACATGGATTTGACATATTCGATGCAATGTTCTTTATCAATGTATGATATGTTATTTATGACCCATGTACTCAGAATCTTGTCATTTTATTTGGCATACATTGTTTGTCAATTCAGCCATAAATTCACTTCAATTCTACATTCCTTCTCTATCTTCGAAATGTGCAATTTGGTGACCTTTTAGTCTATTTATGGGATTCATTTCCATGCACATATCCATCAACATTTATTGTGTTTTATTATAGTTTTCTTTTGTCGCAATGGTGAGGTCTCTATAACACATTTATGTGGTCATTACTTTGCATTCTTAAGAATCTAAGTTTTAATCGAAAGAGCTCACAACTATCTTCAAGAGTCGCATATATCAATTTAAGGAAGCACACATAGAGGAGTGGTAAGCCCATAATAAAGTAAACCAAAGAAATGTGCATGAGATTGTGATTTTAAATAACTAAGTTGAGAAACTAGAATAGGAACAAATCCATAACAAATTTTCCAACTAGTCTTCACAAAAGCTTGGCTTTTACTAGTTTCTGTCGGCTTCTAGTTTTGAATGATCTCAAAGGGAAAATCAGTTTGTGCAGTCTATTGATTATTCTAGTTCCACACATCTATATTCTAGTTCCTCTTTTTGCGCAATACAAGGAATTTCCATTAGATATTGAGCTTCGACTGTGATGTTCCTATTAAAACTCAAGCATTAATGTGGTTGTTTCGACTTTGTGACTAACTCCTTATTTCTACTGCACTCAATTTTGTAAACAAATATGTTAGTTTAGGAAACTTTTGACCAAAGTGCACACATTACAATGTCTTGTGTACTATTCTTATTGTCCTTCTATGTATTTTGAGCTTCAGAGCTCCATATTTTTAAGATGGATGATTACCTTAATTTATTTTAATTACAACATATTTATAATTCAAACTCTTAATAGTGTTGTTTCTACACACATGTATATGATCGATAATATACTCATACAATCCAATACTTTTTCTGTAATACCCTATTTATTGATATTATTTGTTTGATGGTTTTTTAATCTGAGTATGTGATATCCTTTCCCTTTGCAATCACATCGAAATGAATGCAATTTTTGTGTGTAAATATTCTAACTATAGTTCTTATTACTACTTTCCTTGAATTCCCTCAAAAATGATATGCTTAAACCAAGGATTTTCCTTTCAGCTTCGGTGATTAGAAAGGAGGGAAACAGTTTGTTTTTGCATCAACTGTACTCATATGAGGAGATTTATTAACCAATTTTTTTATGTGTGCAAAGCATATTTGATATTGTCCAATACCATTTTTCTCTCTCCACATTTTTGTCACTGATATTATAAGAAATATTCATTTATGGTTGTTTCACTTTTCTTGGACAATATTGAGCCTTGAATCCAAAACCATTGCAGGAATAGTATCTTATAGTATGACAGTAATTTGCAATATGGCCAGTATAATTACATCTCAACCATTTGACTATACTATATCTATTGCTATAACTGAAAGAATGTCCATACCTGAATTCAAGTTGTTCAGAAGATACACCATGCTTTTTCAATAATGTACTTGGTTGTTTTGGATCAGAGCCGTACTTTCTATTGCATACCTTGTCCTCAGTTCCACTATAACTACGTGTCTTATATTCAAGATACCTATAAATTCTTAATATATCATCCAATATTGTCATGTTGTTGTTGAACTTTTCTTTAGTTTCTGCAAAAAACAAGATTTCATCCCTTCCTGAACGTGCACAATTTAAATTTTCATCCTCGAGTTTCTTTTGACTCTCGCAAGCCTGATTTTCCAAACATGGCTTTTCATTTCTCATTTCATACAATTCACTCCTTAAGTGAGAGGTATCCATATCCTTTTGCACAAGATTTTCTATTAGCAACTCATTCTTCATTTTTGTCTCTTCTAATAATTCATCCAACACATAGTTCTTTCCATTCAGTCATGTTACTTCGTTTCGTGCACAGTTCAATTGTTTCTCAATATTCTTTTCCTTCTTATTAATCTATTTTCCTAACGTTTCTTAAAGGACCTTTTCCTCCTTGATCTTTTCTTTAGTCTTTGACAGTTGTTCCTTCATAGATTTGTTATTTTTTCTTGAATTCTTTAGCACTTCCTAAGCACCAATGAAGTAACCTTTTATATCAAACTTTGTAGTTTCTTATTCATTATTACTTCTACCTCAATCACTTCATATATCAAATTTTGAAGGTGAAGTATAGAGTCCATTGCAAAAATAATTACCTGGTGTTTCTGATTGTTCCTTTTTGATATGACTATTTCTTCAAGGAGTAATCATATATCCTTTTCTTATGAATCTTCATCCTCTACAAAATCCATGAAAATAACTTCCCTTGTATCATCATCACTTATATCTTTCTATGATGACTTGCAGTATTCCTTAGACTATATGATTTCCCTTCATTTAGGGAATTTCCTCTTGTTTTCATATATGTCGTTTTGATGTGTCATTCTTCCTTCACTATAATAAAAATAATCTTCATTGGTATTGTCTTCAACATCTTTGTAAGGACATTTGAGTCAAAATGACCTACTCGACCACATGCAAAACATTTGAAAGGAAACTTGCCTTTGTATTTTCCACACCACCTTTTTAATTTTTTCACAAAGTTGACTAATTCTTCATATGATTCATCACAAGCATTCTTGTTCTGTTCATTGTCATTGCATCCAGAATCCTTGGTAGCTTTTAAGGATTCTACTTTCCTAGGAGGATTTTTCTGTTCAATCCTCATCTCATATGTTATAATAATATCATGTAGTTCATCTCTTGCTAACTCGTTCGGATTAGTTTTTCCTTCCAATATTGATACTTTGGGGTCATATCTATATGGAAATGTTCTTAATATTTTTCATAAAATATATTCTTTAGAAACCACCGCTCCAAATCCTCTAATGGCGTTGACAATTTCATCTATTTGAAGAAGGTATGATGTTATGTTTTCTTCTTCTTTCATTTTCATGGATTCTAACTACCCTAAAAAGGTTTCTAATTTCTCTTACTTAACTTTATCATTAACTTCATAGATATTCTTGAGCCAAACCCACATGTCTTTGGCTGATGTACATTGCATCATTTTGGGGAACTCAAAAACCCCTAGGCCACATAATATTGCATTCCTGGACCTTACATTAATTTTTTACTATCTTCTATCAGTTGCATCCATTGGTGCAGTTTTGGGAACTTCATAACCATTCTCTATTGACTTCCAAACATCCACTCTAAGAGATTGCAGATATACATCCATCCTTATTTTCCAGAAGTTGTAGTTCAACCCATCAAATCTCGATGCTATGTTGATGGAAAGACCTTCCTATCTATCCATATTTATGCAAAGATCTATCTCCGAGTGGTTAAAATATTACTGAAGGAACCCACTCTGATACCATTTGTTGAATTCTTATTTATGCTGAAATGGTGGAGAATCAATATAAAGCAAATATTATAGAATTTATTCTTCAAACAAATATGCACCAATTTTTGTCTCAGTTAACACAATAAGAGACACCCGTGCAAATATTTTGTATAATAAATATAGGAATATGAATATATATATATATATATATATATATATATATATATATATATATATGGGATCAACACAATCTCCAAAATGTGAGCACCAACTCACTCAGGAACCAACTTGATTGCAAACATCAACTCGCTTATTTCAGTCACCAACATGTAAGGAATTCTATCTACTTTGAAAGCACCAACTTGCTAATTTCAGGAACTAACCTGAATGGATATCATTCCTATTTCCACAAGATCCAGCTTGTTCTAGTTAGGGCGCACCAACCTGATTGAAGATTGCAATTTATTTTTTGTTTTTCAGCATCGACTGAATGGAATAACCAACTCCCTTTTGTATTCTCCAACACCAAGTGGATGGAAGCACCAACTCCCAATTTCCGTTTTCTAGCACCAACTAGACAGAAGCACCAACACAAGTATGTGGTTTCTAGCACCAACTATATCGAAGCACCGACTCCTTTTCCTTACCACTTCATGCCACCATGAAAAGATAGATTATAATCGAACTATGATCTGCATCTATCATATATGTTATCTACATCTTATGCAATATTAACTATGTGCATCTTCTATTAAATATGCATCTCACTGGTCTACGACCATTGATAACATCTCTTTAACACTTCTACGATTTGCATCACTTTGTAGTTTATTTGCACATCATGTTACAAGCAATCCTTGTAACTTATGCAGGTTTGTTCTTCATCTTCATTGATTTCAAAAAATAGGATCTCATTGTATAAACTTCTTCAATATCAATGATCCATTGATACCCCATAATTAGAATCTTGCCCAATCAAAATCTCACATATTTCTCGTATTCAATCTTATATCAATACTTACATCTCTTACATATTTATACTTTTCTTGCTCAAGATATGTGCCTAAAAGTTGGGGTTCCTTTCACTCGATGACACCACAGATATATTACTTCTTGGTCAAACAACCCACCACATTCCATCTTTCATCAGTGTGGATGATTTGATAATTCAGCCTTGTAGGGTTTTGGTGCACTAGAGTCTAATGACTTGGTGGTATATGTGCACATGAGACTCGTGTCTTAGTGGGATTTGTGCACTTATTGCACTTCCACATTTATTCTCTATATATTTCTTCAAGCTAGCATTAGATATATATATAGACTTGTTTCTTGTTTGACATCGACATCCATCTTATGTGTTTGACATCATGCTTGTTTCTTGTTTGGAATCAATGACAACACCAAAGTCCAAAAACTATTAAATGGGAGATGGATATTGATGAATGGGTTTTGTTACAAATTTTAGAGAATTGGTTGATTTAGGGCCTAAACAATTTCATAAGATTGATCAAAACATGAGGTACTAATATAGGATATATCATAATGGTTGCATCCTTTTCCCCACAATTTGTGATAGAAGATAATAGGTTGGTGTATGAGGAGAAACTTATGGTACATTTTCATACTATTTCAAAAAAGGATAAGAGGCTAAGTTTGGATGGTTGGATGGTAGAATTTCTCAATGGATATTATGATTTATTTGGTGAGGACTTAGTAAGATTGTTGAATAAATCTATAATTGTTATTCAAGTCTTAATCTCATTTAATTATACCGGCATTTCCTTATTTATAAAGTGTACAATCCCTTGGAATATTATGAGTTCATGGCTATTGTTTTATGCAATGTTTTATATTATATAAGTTCTAAGTGGTTGGCTGCATCTTTAAAATAAAAGTCTCTCACATAAAATATACCCCCAAAAATTGGTTTCTTGAACCAAAGACATATACATTAGGAGAGGGGAATCATTCAATTTAGTTTAAAAAACATATATTAATTATGTTAAAATTATATATTTCTAATGCATGTGATAGATCTTGTTTAAATTGGTTTCTTGAACCAAAGACATATACATTAGGAGAGGGGCATCATTCAATTTAGTTTCACAAACATATATTGATTGTGTCAAAATTAGGTATTTCTAATGCATGTGATAGATCTTGTTTGTTGTACATAGAGATTCTATTGATTCATAGTAGTTTTAAACTTTATATTTATGATAGGATAATGAGTTTTATTACATTGTTTATTTTTCTCTTATTAGTGGTGATGCCTCCCCATTTTTAAGGCTTACTAGAGTAATGCGACAAGGTCTACTCATCCATTTACTCACTACATCATGTATTATAAGGTCTATACAAGAAGATAAGAGGATTTTATGCATAAAGGGTATTAAAGTGGGAGGGTCAAAATATCTCCCTTGTCTACTTTTTGTTGATGCTTTGTGATAATTGTTAACAGAATTGTTGATAAATAAAGTAAATTAATGGGATATTTTGTAGCTATACTAATGTTGGCATGTTTGTTGTGTATTTCAATGAGATTAGTGAGAAGATGTACTAGGTTTAACAAAGATTTGGATTTCCTTAAATAATTGGGATTTATTTTGATGTACAAAGGATATTGCAAGAATCATAGGAGCTACATCTTAAGTACAATTTAGAAGAGAATCAAATTTATTATAAATTAAAGTGTTTTCAATCTAGTAAATGGCAATCCATTTCCCAACCAAACAGTGAGTAGGTGGGGACTTACACATATTCATTTTGTTTTGGTAATTATCTAACAACCATAATTCCTTTGAATCTCATCACTAAAGATATTGAATGGAACAAAATTACCCTTCAATATTATATATAGACCTATGGTATTTATTTGGTTGGGTATCTATTTAAAGAAAAAGTGTTAAAATGTTTCCAATAAATGGATAAATCATTGGTCTTAGCTTTTAAAAGAAAATCACCTATATTGGAGGGTGGGGTATGTGATATTGGTTAGACTATGAGATGATGTTACTATGAGATATCTTAATTATATGTATCCTCCCACATATGTGAGTAAAATCACCTAAATTAGAGGGTGGGGTATGTGATATTGGTTATACTATGAGATGTTACTATGAGATATGTTAATTATATGTATCCTCCCACATATGTGAGTATTATACTACACTTTTTGGGATAATTCTCTTTATATTATGTTGCAAAAAATGCATCTACAAACATATGGCACCATGTCTAGAAGTCACCATTATATTTGGGCCTAGATGTGGATTCTGTCTATTTTTGTGAGTCAAGAAGAATTCACTTAGAATTAAGGAGAACTAAAATTCCCTAGAGTGGTCTATGAGTAAGACTAGGGGAAGGTACACAACCTATATACGGAATTGTGCTTTACAAGTGGAGGAGAAACAAGTGGTTAGGATATGGTGGTCTAAAATTTTAAAGGAAGCCACCAAAAATACCATTATCCATATGTAGAATAGGAAAACGCAAGGGCCTATTTAATGTATTCTTTGTAAATATACTCAAGGAAATATCACACACGTGGCCTAAGAATGCACTTTCTATATTCATTTTTGAAAGGATATATTCCAATGGTTATGTCTATAAAATGTTTAGATTGAATGGAATATTGATTATTGCCTTATTCTATTTCCACTCCTTTGGGGCATTTGACTAGCTCAAAATGATTTCTTATTTGACAAGAGGAAAATCCCACTTTCTACATATTTTCTTATATATGTACTAAATTTCAAATTCATCAAAGGACTACTCATACTAAAATTACCCATAATTTAAAAAGAGAAACTTGCCACTTTCTACTTATTTGCTTAGATATGTTGACAAAACTTTACCATGGAGCTTCTTTGTCAGACACTAATATATATGATCAAATTTGTGACAGTTTTTTGTTGTTATTTCCATGGTTCTTCATCTCAATTACGACAATAATGGTCGTGATGTTTCGTGGCACTTATTTCATCTCTATAACGACGAACATTATAAAGCATCAATATAGAGACGAAAACTGGTCACCACGTGTCTTCTATACGGTGGCCTTGAAATTGATTTTGTTTTTATTCATTTTCTACATTTCCTCACTATATCGACAAACTTGTCTTTCCTATAACGACGAAAATATGGCCAAAAACTGCTAGGAAAAATTTTGTTTCCACGAAAAACCATGGAACACTTTCGATGAACGTTTGTCTCTCTATCAACGAAGTCTGGAATTTGAACAAAAATTTCTTCCATGCAAAACTGTAGAAAACCAATCTTTATCGATGAAATATGGAAGTTGCACGATAATTTTTCCATGAAACTATGTCTCTATAGCAATGATATTCATGGAAATCCACCCAGGGTTTCGACGGTTTTGTAATAACTGCGACGAAAGTTCATCGATATTGCGAAGAAACTTGGAGGTTTCAAAAAAACATATAAACCGTGGAAAGGCACATTCCTTTCCACATTTTTGAATCTTCAATAAGTGCTTGTGATATGTGCAATATCATGGAGTTTTTGTGTCTATGGACAAGCGAATCCACAGATACAGTTCAAGAATCAACAGTCGATAAATCAATACCTTGGATAACTTATCCCATTCAATTATTTCTAGTGGCATGATTATTTGCCTAGATTAAATTTTGTAAGAACTTATTCAAAACATAGCATCTATTGTATATTGGTATGATGTACACAATTCCATGTCCGTTTCTAATTACTTGCAATATTTCCATACTTATTCATCATAGCCAAATAGGTTCCTTACTGAATGGTCTTATTCACACCCTATGTGCATATGAAAATTTTATGGTTTCATATGGGCCCAATGTGCATCCTATGAACTTCCAAATTTTTTATTAGGAAGACATAAAGGTGATAGAAAAGAACAACGACAGAAATAAAGACCAAGCATAAAATAACAAAAACTGAAAATTACAATAAGTATCTCTACCACCATTCAAGTGGGATATATCATAGATGTTGTAGGTATTACAACATTATCTGCAATGGATAGTGTTAACACCATATCTGTCCTGTAAAGGCAGAAGGTTCTAGGCTCTATCTTCTATTGAGATGTTTTATTTGCAATTACAAGATCTAGTTCCTGAAGAAAATGTTAAATGGATTGATACGATCAATGGACTAGTTGATGCTACAAGGGATTTCAGTAGTCAAGAATTTGTTAGAATAATCAACCCATAGTTAGTTACCTTAGACATTAATTAATCCAATTTTTGTCTTATTTGCCTAGTTTCCATATTCCACCTTATGCAAGTTGTCCTCCACACATCCATAGTGGTCAAAATTTCTAATTTTGAGTCATGGAGCGCTTGGGAAACCTCCTGGAATCAAATCTAATTTATTCCTGGCCTCCCTAGCGCATGTCTTCTTTTTCTGCTTTATTGCCTACTTTTTCAGTGTTTTAAGGAAATTGAGAAAGTTTGACTAGGTGAAGTTAACTTGTTTTTTGTCCTCATCATCCTCCACTCTTTTCTCCTATGAAAATCATGTATGATTTTTCCTTCCACCGTCTATTAGCTTGCCTAATTTCTTTTTCCAATTCGTGATCTCCTAGACAGATTTGGAATATGCTTTATGCACCTATGGGGGATTTGCTTAGATTTAGTACACCTGCTTTTGACTAGATTCGAATGGCATCTTCATGCATTCGAATCCCTCATGTAATTATTTATTGTGGCAGCCTATGAATTCACAGGTTTGGCTATTGTACACTTATTCAATACAGATTAGTGTTCTGCTCCATTATTCAGTCTCCTTTGTGAGTAATTTGCATGTGTAATTGGCAATTGTTGTGAGTGTAATTGTTCTAACACCTGGGTTCAATTTACACATGGTATCAGAGCCTTTGTAGATTGATTTATCTCCTTCCAATTTGTTTTGCAGGTTCGACATCATTGGCTGGGAGCATTCTGCTGACTGACGGGACAATTTCTGAGCTATGGATCAATCTCAGAAGATCATCTTCACTCCATTTAATTTATTTGAATGGAAAGCAGAGATGGAGATACTATTGAGAGAAAAAGGCCTCTATAGAGTGACTATGGTAATAGAATCAGAGCCCAATGCAGATGCAGAGAATATTAAATGGCACAACAGGAGGGATGAGGCCTATGGTCTCCTGTGTCTGAGCATATCCAGAGACCTCCTTTTCCATCTTGATGGATTGAAATCACCAAATGAAGTATGGGAGAAGCTTTTTGATATTTTTATAAAGACAGATGAGATGAGGGGACATCAAATTGAAAATGAATTGATCTCCCTGAGTCCCAATAGCTTTGAATCCTTGCAACTCTATTTTTCCAAGTTCAAAGCACTTGTTTTGCAGCTAAAACAATGTGGGATTGAAAAGAAGGATGATGAGCTGGTATTGGCCATACTCTCAAATCTTGGCCATGATTATTCAGTGTTTGTTTCAACCTTCTATGCCACAAAGTTGACAGCTCGAGCCTGGAAAATGCCTAGCCTTGCATATTTCATGGAATCTCTCACACAAGAATAAGATAAATTGGTGATGATGGGCACCATCAAACCTTCCAAAGACCAAGATCTGGTTGCTGGATATTCAAGG
This sequence comes from Pseudotsuga menziesii, assembly GCA_001517045.1. Classification (NCBI taxonomy): domain Eukaryota; kingdom Viridiplantae; phylum Streptophyta; class Pinopsida; order Pinales; family Pinaceae; genus Pseudotsuga; species Pseudotsuga menziesii. Next base: position 18,246 of record LPNX010549595.1, read on the forward strand.
GTGGATTCAAAAAGAAAAAAGAAAGCTAAAAATCCACCTGAGCAAAAGAGAGACAAGAACATGTCTGCAGAGGAGCCTCAATGTTCCAAGAAGAACTACCAGAAGAAGAAGAACAAAGGAGAAATGAGCAAGTGCGCATACTGCAGTAAGGGAAATCATTCTGAGAGATCCTGCATGAAGAAGAAAATAGACATGCTGACCCAAATCCTGGAGAAGAATGGCATCTCCCTTCCAGAAAGCTCAAAGAAGAGGGAAGGAGGATCAAATTTAGAAGACAGAGAGAGAGTTCATGCATTGGTTGCTAGCACATCAAGCTCACCTAGTTTCATCATTGATTCTGGAGCTTCAAGACATATGGCTTTGACCAAGGAGGAATTCACCTCACTTGACATGTCGAAAGGTCCACCAATAGTACTGGGAAATGACTCTCTCACTGAAAGTTTGGGCAAAGGGGGGATTGATCTTGACCATGGTAAGTTCAGCAATGTGTTGTATGTTCCAGGTCTTACCTCTAACCTCTTATCAGTGTATCAGATGACCCACACAAGGTCTCCAAAGAAGGTCATATTCTCCCCTGATGAATTTGAGATCACAAATATCTCAAGTGGTAAAGTCATTGCAAAAGGAGTTGCAAATCACACTTCGAAGGCGTACATGTTATCACACTTTCTACCCTACTCAAACCCCTATGCTCTTCTGATTCATGCTAATGAGGAAAGCAAGCTTTGGCATGAAATATTTGGCCACCTAAATTACAAGTATCTTTATGATCTTAGTGAAAAAGAAATGGTCATAGGGTTACCTAATATTAAGTTTTCCAAAGGAGTCTGTCAAGGTTGCATCCTAGGAAACCACCCAGAGCACAAATTTGAGAGAGCTAGTCATGAGAGAACCTCTGCACCTCTTGAGTTGATCCACAGTGATGTTGTTGGCCCATTTCCTCATATGTCAATGATTCAGGCCAAATATGCATTGACATTCATAGACGACTTTTCCAGGTATTGATGGGTTTACTTCCTGAAACACAAGTCTGACGTTTTTGGCCTCTTCAAAGTCTTTAAGGCTTTGGTTGAAAACCAGTCTCGGAGGAAACTCAAGGTCCTTAGATCTGAAAATGGTGGTGAGTATGTCAAGTCTGATTTTATTCAATATTTTGCAGATGTAGGTATTCATATGCAGCATTCTATCCCTTACACACCATAGAAAAATGGTGTTGCTGAGAGGAAGAACAGATCACTGAAAGAGTTGGCAACCTGCATGATGGAGGCTAAGACTTTGCCACCAAAGTTTTGGGCCGAAGCTATAAAATGTGTAGCCTATATCTAGAATAGGGTGCCTCATAAACAAATTGATGGTATGACTCCTTTCTAAGCATGGAGTGGGCACAAGCCAGATGTGACCCATTTCAGGATTTTTGGCTCAAGGGCTTGGGCTAGAATTCCAACAGAAAAGAGGAAGGCTTTGCAGCCCCAAAGCCAAGAGTGTCTATTTGTTGGGTACTATGCAGATTCAAAAGGGTACAAGCTGATCAATTTGAGAACAAACAAATCCTTCATTGAAAGGTGTGTTCATTTTCAAGAAGAACCCCTAGCAGCAGTGGAAGTTGGAGAATCCTCTTCACCACCAGAACCTCTGAATGTAAGTGAAGAGATAGTTGAACATGCTGATTCTGATATGTCTGATAATTATGATTTGATTACAGATCCTAACAATCCTACAAGACCAAAATGGGCAGCCAATACCATTCATGCAGCTGGAGAACTAGCTGGAAATCCTAATGACCCTAGGAGGACTAGATCTCAATTTGAGAGTGCTCTGTGCATGAAAGATCCTATGTTTACTAAGAAATGATATCTGATGATTGAATCAGATCAATAGACATATGAATATGTAGAAAAATATCCAATATGGAAAGCAGCCATGAAGGAAGAGTTCAGCTCACTCCAGAAGAGCAACACTTGGGAGCTGGTTGATCTTCCCCAAGGGAGGAAGCTAGTTTAGTGTAAGTGGGTGTACAAGACCAAATTTTCTACTGATGGTTCACCTCTGAATTATAAGGCCAGATTTGTAGCCAAGGTCTACTCACAGGTTCATGGCATAGACTACAATGAGACCTTTGCACCAGTGGCAAATATGGACTCGATTAGGATAGCCTTAGCCATTACAGCTTCAAAGCAATGGGAAGTACATCACATGGATGTGAAGTGTGCTTTCCTGAATGGAGATATCACTGAAGAGATATACATGCATAAGCCTCAAGGATTTGCTACTAACCCATATCTTGTGTGAAGGCTAAAGAAGTCATTGTATGGGCTTAAGCAAGCCCCCAGGGCGTGGTATGCCAAGATTGATAGCTTTCTGCTATCACTAAATTTTGTTCGATGCAAATCAGATACAAATGTCTATTTAAAGCTGATTAATGTTTCATTAATGATCATTTTTTTATATGTTGATGACCTTCTCATTACAGGAATATCAAAGGATGAAATTGCTTCCTTGAAGGATGCAATGAACCATGCCTTCTCCATGACAGATTTGGGGCTATTGAGCCAATTCTTGGGGATCGAGATTGCTCAAACCAAAGATGGAATCAAAGTGCATCAGTCCAAGTATGCCTTGTATTTTCTGAACAAATTAAAAATGAAGGATTGCAAGCCAAGCAAGACTCCTTTCCTTTCAGGAGTGAAGCTTGAAGAAGTTGATTCTTCACCCATGGTAAACAATACACTGTATAGGCAATTGATTGGATGTTTGTTATATCTTACAAATACTATACCCGATATTTCTTATGAAGTAAGTGTGGATTCAATATACATGGATCAGCCTCATGAGATCCATTGGAAAGCAGCCAAAAGGATCCTTAACTTTGTTCATGGAACAAGGACACATGGGATCTTCTATAAAGCTAAATCTGATATTGATTTGATTGGGTTTACTGACAGTGATTGGGAAGGTGATAGCACAGATCAAAATTCTACATCAAGATATGTGTTCATGCTTGCAGAAGGGCCAATCAGCTGGTCAAGCAAGAAACAGAGTGCCATTGCACTCTCATCTACAGAAGCAGAGTACAGAGGAGTTGTAAATGCAGCAACTCAATGTTTATGGTTGCAGGGGTTACTTGGAGAGTGTGGCTTCGAATCATAATACTCAACTGCTATCTACTGTGATAATCAAAGTACCATTCGAATCTACAATGATCCAATTCAGAAGCAGAGAACCAAACACATTGAGATCCATATGCACTACATCAGACAGCTTGTGCATGATGGCACCATTCACCTACTCTTCTGTTCATCTTCAGAACAAGTAGCCGATATCTTAACCAAAGTTTTTTGTGAGAATACATTCAGAAATATCAAATCACTACTAGGGATTGCTGATCATGCTATGAAGCATGAGTGATGACAATATTTCCAATTTTTTTTTTACAGTCCATGTTTAATGGAGGATTTTTCCCACTGGGTTTTTGCCTCTTTCCTTGGTTAAATTGACATGCAGTATGTAAAGGGTGAATAAGACTTGTTGCTAGGCCCTATAATTTTCTGATATATTACTCATAATTCAGGCTTAAGGGGGGGTGTTAGAATAATCAACCCATAGTTAGCTACCTTAGACATTAATTAATCCAATTTTTGTCTTATTTTCCTAGTTTCCATATTCCACCTTATGCAAGTTGTCCTCCACACATCCATAGTGGTCAAACTTGATAATTTTGAGTCATGGAGCACTTGGGAAACCTCTTGGAATCAAATCTGCTTTATTCTTGGCCTCCCTAATGCATGTCTTCTTTTTCTGCTTTATTGCCTGCTTTTTCAGTGTTTTAAGGCAATTGGGAAAGTTTGACTAGGTGAAGTTAACTTGTTTTTTGTCCTCATCATCCTCCACTCTTTTATCCTATGAAAAGTAGGTATGAGTTGTCCTTCCACCATCTATTAGCTTTCCTAATTGCTTTTTCCAATTCGTGAGCTCCTAGACAGATTTGGAATGTGCTTTATGCACCTATGGGGGATTTCCTTAGATTTAGTAAGCCTGCTTTTGACTAGATTCGAATGGCATCTTCATGCATTCGAATCCATCATGTAATTATTTATTGTGGAAGCCTGTGACTTCACAGGGTTGGCTATTGTACACTTATTCAATACAGATTAGTGTTCTGCTCCATTATTCAGTCTCCTTTGTGAGTAATTTGCATGTGTAATTGGAAATTGTTGTGAGTGTAATTGTTCTAACACCTGGGTTCAATTTCCATAGAATCAAGGTTTGATATTTTATTAGTGTATATGTGAAAATATCCTCAAATTTGAGATCTGAATTAATAAATTAAATGCTGCTACAAACTTGCAAATTATATGTATTTTCCAACCACCAACCAAGATTTGTGACAAAAGAATGTTTTAACCTTTAGTTAGATTTGAAATAAGGTACACATGAGGCTAAAGCTAGGGAAGATCTAGGAATTTCACTTATTAATATGAATTTTTCAACCCTCCAAATCAACCTTTTAATTCTATTTTATACCATATTTAATCAGCTCTACAAAGTAGATTTCCAGAAGGTAATTCCCAGCCAAAAGTTGGGAAAAACCTACCATGCGATTTGATGTTTTAGGGATCATTTTAATACATGTAAATGACAGAAATTTTCAGATCTTATCAAAAAGAAAATGAAAGATGAATTAAGATTTAACATGGCATAAAGGTTGTGATTAGTGCCTAACAAATCCAAGTTAGGAAGATGGGGTCATTTGAGGATCTCATGGAGACTTTAGTGATTAAAGAGTAGATAGGGTTGAATGGTTCAAACCCAGTCTTCTCCTTAATAACTAGATCCACTTCAGAAATCTTCAATAGGAAAATCCTAAGCTAGACATTAGATATTTGTAGCTTCAGAGATGGAGGATAAAGGATAATTGGTCTTACTAGGTTTTAAAACTCGAGACTCCTCTTCCCCGTGAGAAGGTTGGAAGAAGCTTGGAAGACATGAAAAGCACCTCCATTTCCACCCAAAAAAGGCTTCTCGTGCAATATTTTGGCTTGGTAGAAAATAAACGAGAACCAAAAATTCCAAGCTTTTGGTCCAAAATGAAAAATAAAACACAATTTTGAATAGTAATTTAAATAAGCGATGAAGAAATGGAGCCAAAAGATGAAAACAAACAGTTATGATAGAGGGAAAGTGGTTAAAAAACATAGGTGGGCAATGCACAGAGAGAACATAAGATTTCTAAAAGCAGGGAATGGTACAACAAGAACACAACAAAAACAGTTAAGTTTGATATGTTTATGTTTCTATACAAACATTGGATAGGAAGCATGATGAAGAGGCTAGAAATGAAAATAGCAAAGTTATATTATACGACAGGTACAAGCAAGTCATATAAAATATTAATGGCTAGGGAGAATGTAGGCAATGCAAGAACCCTTACCTTATCAATCGCCTTTCGCTAGGTCCATTGGCCCATACCGCTTGCAAAGAGTTTTCCTAATAAATAGAAAACCACCGTGTTGGATGGAAATTAAATTTATAAATTAAATAAGTAATCCATTCCTAGACCTATACACAAGTGGTCATTTTGCTAGGCATGGAAAATATCAAAATACTCTATGAAATAAAAAATGGGCATACAATTAAATCAACTAATGTTGTTTGGAAAGTGTGTTCTTGGGGTAATTCCACCAAGAGATGTGGTTCTGGAGTCACATTCCACATGTCCTACGAAGGAAATCAACAATCAATCTATCCAGCACACATTTTCCACCAGAATATCAACTCACATTTAAATGCTATATTACAATACCGTTGACTCACTGATGTGGAAACTTGTGTTTATATTCAAAAATATTTCTTTAACCATTGTATTAAAATGAAAACATCACACACATTTTAAATTTTAAGACATAAATATATTAAATACACATATAAATAGGTTTTTACTGGAAATGTGTGGACACTATTAATACCACCATCCTGTCAAACCAATGTTTTAAAAACCAGCCGAGTCCGAGTCTGAGTCCAAGTTGGCCGGCTTGACCCCCGACCGAGCTGACTCGTCCTGCAACTTGGCTCCGGTGGTCGATTTTATACTTAGTTGGCTGAGTTGGGTCCAATTCGGTCAATTTACAGTTCTATTTTTCAGGAATAAACACCCTTATAACCGAGGGTCTGGGGTTACCAACGTAGTCTTAAAACATGCAGACAATCAGCTTTAAAGTACATAAAGGAAATAGGAAGATATAATGGACTCACCCGATTAACGACGATTGATCCAAGCTTTTTCTTCTCCCGCTCTGCTCCTCTCCAAATCTTTCAGGGATGCACCTCCTTCACCTACAAAAAGCAAATCCTCCAAGTACAAACTTATACATGTATATATGACAAGTTAGATAAACAATATATAAAGTGCTTAATCATAAATATTCATCAAACCATGATACATGAGAGAGAGTCAACACAAATTTGGAAGAAGGATTCTCTTTATTAACAATAGTGAATGAGATAAGTGTACAACCCAACGCCTAGAACAAGGACTCCTCTGTAACCAAAGGATTCTGAGTTCTGTTTCTCCAAATACTTTTGAAGATATACCACCAGCATAACTTTGCTCTCCAAGTATGATTGATTAATGCTCTCCCCAAGGCCTTTATTTATACTTAGGAAAATAGAGCAGCTTCAAAGGTTGAGGAGGTTGAGATAGTTAAGATAGTTAATGTTTAAGGCTTAACAAATCTCCATTAATCGTGTTTTATTATTTTTAATGTCGAATGGAGGCATATGCAAGTATTGATACTGGAAACCCGTGTATGACACGCGAGTTGCTATAAGGGAAACCCACATACAGATCAAGATCCATAGCTAGGTTCAAAGAAGGGATTTTGGATTCAACCGATAATACCGACTCCACCCCATGCAAGAGTTGATAGGGAGAAAAACTGGTGGCAGTAGTGATCGCGGTTCTATAGGCTCACAAAGAAGGATACAACATGATATGCCAATTAATATTGCTCTGTGTGATGGTTCGCTAGAGAATGGACTTAAGTGACTTGTTCACTGCTTCAACCTGTCCATTCGCTTGAGGGTAATAAGAAAAGGAGTGCTCTTGCTTATATCCTAACTTGGAAGCCAACTCTTCCATCATTTTATTCTGAAAGTGCTTGCCATGGTCAGTGACAAGCTCTCTCAAAATGACAAACCAGGTGATAATTTGGTTAAATATGAAACACGTGACTATCTCACTATCGTATTTAACTATGGGCATAGCCTCCACCCATTTCATGAAGTAATCGACAGCCATAATAACCTGATTGTGCCTCCCAGCCGAAGCTGGGTTGCAATCCATAAAATCAAGACCCCAATTGGTGAAGGGACCAACGGTGACAATAGGATGCAAAGGGGCAAGACACAAGAACATATTACATGCGAACACCTAGCAAGGTTGGCACTTCTTGACCGCATTAATGCAATCCTTAAATATGGATGGCAAAAAATAGCCCGCTCTTAAGATTTTTTTGGTTGTAGAAATCCTAGATAAATGACCACCCAATTCCCCTCCATGGCAATCATTCAGCATGACCTCAGCCTCATCATGACTTAAACAATGATGTAAAATGGAATCCACCCCATGACATTACAAAGTATCATCCACTATGAGGTAGTTCTTCACTACGTGACGTAGTCGTCATCACTCATCCCATGAGAGATGAGTACGGACCTGCAATGTTTGCAAATACATGATAATATCCCCGTACCAAGGGTCCATAGTTGATATGAGAAATATATGCTCATCGAAAAAATAATCCTCATAAACATCAACTTCCTCCAAATTTGGGAAATTTGATATGAGCTCAGCAAAGATTAATGATTTCTTTAATTTTGCTGAAACGAACTCGAGATCAAACTCTTTCAAAATCACAATCCATTTATTATATATTTCCCCCAATCATCCTTATAGTGAGAATGAACTAAAATGGATTGATGTGAGATATGACCAAAGTTTGGTGAAGGAGAATGTAATGTCTCAAACGCTCAACCACATGAATGGTGGCTAAGGCTAGCTTCTCCACATGGGAATAATGAAGTTCCACATCAATAAGGTTTTGGATCAAATAATATATGACATGATCATGGATCTCTTCATATTCTTGAATGAATACCATATCAACCATATCTTGAGATGTGGCCACATAAATCAAGAAATCACGGCTATAGTCTAGTGGACTAAGCACGGGGGGTGTTTCTAAGGATTTCTTAAGAGCATCAAAAGACTATTGGGCTCACTCATCCTAGTAAAAAGGGGTGTCCTACTTCAACAGACGCATGAATCCTTTAGTTAAGTTGGAAAAATTGACCACAAACCTTTGCAAGAAGTTCTCCATACCTTGTAAACATTGAAGGTGTCAAATGTTACGCAGGGGAGACAATTGAAGTATTGCCTCAACCTTCACAGGATTGACTCTAATACCCTCCTTGGATATGATGAATCCTAGTAAACGACCAAATTTCACACAAAAGATGCACTTATGAGGATTTAAATGAACTTGATAATGATGGCATCTTTTGAACATTAATCGTAAATGGTAAGGATGACACACTCTCAAATGAGAGTGAGCAGCGAGATCATCCAAATATACTTCAATAATAATTTTTAGATTGTGAAAGCTTAAGGTCATGGCCCCTTGAAACTTAGCTCCATCATTTTTAAGGCCGAAGGGCATCTTCTGATATGCAAATGTCACGTCCCCATGCCTCCGACCGGCAAAGAGGACGCGACCAATGCATTAACAGACCGGGCTAACCGCCCATGAACATGTACAGGCTTAAATAAAATTGCCTAAAACAGAATGCTTAAAGAGGATTTAAACTAAAAGCATGCACACAGGAATGTTTATCATACATAGATGCATTTTAATTCATTTTGCACAGCGGAAACATCATCATACATTCACACAGTCATTATTTCAACATGTTCATTTCTATTTAATTAACAGTAATTATCGAATTACAGAGGTAAAATGCACAAGATTACTTATCTTATGAAAGATTTGCTCTGCAACCAGCTACGTCGCTGCAACGTTCCACCCAACCATAGGCCAGCGTGCTCCTCAATCTCTCAGCAACGCTGCCACCCCCGAGCTGGGCATGATCCTCCAAGGAATAAGGGAACTAGCAGGCTTACACATAGCCAGGATACACAAAAACACACAGCCAAGCCAACCAAGTTGGGTTTATCAGGCCATTAAGGAGTTG
>LPNX010549596.1:0-90316 GCA_001517045.1 Pseudotsuga menziesii
GGATTCAATATGATGTTGCTTTAGTTCATAAGTAATTATTAACAATGGTATTATATCATTTTATGTCTGACTCTAGACTAATCATCACCTTAAGAATTGCCTCATCAAAAGACAATACCAATGAAAAAAATCATTTGGACTAGGTGGATTGAAGGCCCAAATTGGTGATGTGAACTAGTCATAGTGTTCTTTGTGGAGATGATTTTGATATCATTTCAAGATTTCTAAGCCATCTTGCATTACTATAAACTAAGAAAAAAATTCTTCTAGGATACAAGTAAGAAAATGATCTAGCAATTAAGCATTGGAACTTATACTAAAGCCTTACTGTACATGATGAAATCTATTGTAGGGAAAATTTGATTTAAGGTAAGAAGGAATTCACTGGAGCTCCTAATTCATAAAGGACGGAATTGTATCCCACTTTCTTCACCAACACGGATCCTTATAATCTTTTAGTTTCTTCACAATATTTTCTTAGAATTGATTATATTGCTCCTCTATCTATGTAACCTACATAAGAAACCAAATAACGATGCAATGAAAATCATGTCTTTGAGTTTTAACTTCTTTGTTGTTTCTCACTAAGGAGGCATAAAAAAAATTGATATATTTCTTAGCTTCGAAGCTTGGTTTAAAATGATAAGACCAATGTCCCTTTGATTAGTGTTCATTTTCCAATACTCAAAATATATGGAGAGGTGGATACCTCTATCTTCACATCATATTCATATCACATACCTCTACCTTTTGGCCTTTGGATATGCTCTATAGAATATCTAATTGTGCTATGATCTCAATTACCAGTGGATTGACACATAAACTCCAAATATGTTTGTATAATACATGTCCAAATCTCTAATCCATTTGCTAAATTTCTCACATATATAATGTGTGGATAAATTAGTCTCCTTTAGTGATATACATACCAACATTGTTGAACATTCATAGTCTATGTGCCTTTGGATTCTATTTTACCAATATGCAATTCAATTGATGGTTGAATGACAATGAATTAGTTGGAAACATGCATTACTATTCTTACTATTCAATTCACCTTACCCTGACATTCGAAATATAGATATGACCTTAATCCAACACTCTTTATTACTATTTCATTCAACAAAGAAAGGAATGTCCCAATTAATTTAATGGAAACAATGCTTATACTTATCAACTTTCAATGAATATCCTCCACAACTATCATTACCACAATTAATGGTCAAGGCAAAGAAATGACAATGATAATAAGTTCATACTTAAAATGATCTCAATCCCAATCATTACCATGTGAGTACAATCCAACATGAAAACACATACATCTAAACTGTAATAACAATTAGTGAATTCACCCAAAGTTATATTAGTAGCACGGGTAGAGTATTATGCTTAAGTGCAATATTTTAACGCTCCTTCAATTAGGTTAGGAAGATGGATAAAATTGATTTTAAGCATTTGAATTTAGATATCATTGTATTACCATACACTTTACTTATGTACAAATATATGACATAATGAGAAAATAAATAACTTTAAAACATGGATATTTAGTTTTTTTTTTAAATATGACTTTGGTATAAATAATGACATAATGAGAAATAAATAACTTTAAAAGATAAATATTTAGTTCAAGGAAAAAATATGACTTTGGTATAAATAATGACATAATGAGAAATAAATAACTTTAAAAGATGGATATTTAGTTTAAGGAAACAAGTATATAAGTTTGATATAAATAATGATCTAGAGCGTACCTTGGCTTATTTGGAGTCTAATGCCTATTAACGCTTACTCTTGAAAAGGGCTAGCGCCTAAATGACAAATATACATGTATTAATGGACAGTGTAAAGAAGATGAGTCTATGACTACCTATAGGATTAGTGAAGTATGAGCATGAAAGTACTTGGAATATTGCTGGCAGTCTTTTTTATATTCATTCTTAGCGAGCAGATTTTAACCTTGATGATCGTGGACCTTCATAAATACATTTTATAATCAAATGAAAAAACATCAATATAGATTCTTAAACTATATAAATGACAGCACAAGTACATAGACTTAGTATTTGATTAATAATAATTTAACTTATTCAATATATGTATTTTTATTTTCTTGATTATACTATTATATCATTATAACATTATATTTTTCAATAAGACTCTTCTTTATTCACAAGTCAAATAATTATAGAATAAAATACATATAGGATCTTAATATAAATAATGCTTCATTAATGTATTTTATAACAAACAATAAAACAACAATATAAACTTTTAAACTACATAAATGACATCACAAGTACATAGATTTAATATTTTAGACTTAATCAAATGATAAAACACGAATATAAATTCTTAAATTACATAAATGACATCACAAATACGCAAACTTAGAATTTTAAACTTTGTGTTTGATTTATAATAATTTTAACTTACAACCAATATTAAATCTTTTATTTTTTTATTAATATTATACTATTCACTTTTTAATACTCAAATATTTTTATTAATATTATAATATTCACTCTTTAATAGTCAAATTTATCTTTTATTTTGATTCATTACTACATCATCCTTTATTTTTTAATGACAAAACTATGACCCTTCTATATTATTTAATGACTTAAATGCATCTTATTATTGATGTGATACATGCTAATTGAGATAGAATACATATTGATTCATATACTTATAGATAATGCCACACATTTTATATTTATAGAAAAATATGTTGATATGTTTACACAATATTCAACAATTTAAAATAATTATAAATTTATATGTTTACACAATATTCAACAATTTAAAATAATTATAAATTAATAAATTTATAATTATTGTAATGGTTGTGCACAATCTAGAAAATTCATTCACATAATAAAATAATGGTTCAATGGTGACTCTTGAATGAAAAAATCAAGAAATAGAGTAAATGTTTTCTTATCATTTTAAGGTACAAAGATTCTTTTGAAAAAAAATACACAGATTTACAAAGTTGTGTGGTTGGAAGATATAAAACCTTTTATTGATGCAAACTATGATAGTTTCCTACGTGTGGGAATGTTATCGAGTTGAATGTTATCGAGTTGGAGAGATCCGAAGGTCATTGTATTCTTTTATATTCTCATAGTTACTACTTTTTATGAGTAAGATAAGAGATTAGAGAATTATAGATTAAAATGATTATTTGCACAAATTCTTTTAGATTCTCATAGTTACTACTTTTGGCAACAGAGAGAAAACTATGTCAACAGATGGAAACATGTCAAACATGTCAACAGAGAGAAAACTATGAATTTGAAGATTATGAACTTTTGGCAATTATGGATAGTCTTTTGACAATTTTACTTGATACCATTTATGGATAGTCTTTTTTATTATTATCAACAATAAGTTACATTATATATACTAATGTAAATATATTTTAACTTAAGATTTTTTGTATCTTAATTTTTTTTGGATTTCTGTGTATTTAATAGTTGTAGAGTTAAGATGGATCTATGGTAGACTGTAGTTGTAATTTGACTTATGTTTTACTCATTTCTTTCCAAACAATGAAATTAATATGTGAAGTATAACCCTTGTATTGAAGATTTCAAAAGAGAGAAATTTTCACGGGCTTCTTCGAAGGGGCAACGCCTTCGGAGAAAAGTTCCACTCACATCAACAACACTTGACATAAACATTCCATATCCTTCTAGTTCTATAAATAGATTCTAAATAGAAAAACTATAACTAGTTGTGGTCCCATCATTAATCAGTATTAACCACCTAGTGAGCCTTATTTATTAAAGAGGACCATTTTAATGTGAATAACTATCGATTGATTGTCTACAGGGTCTTATTGAAAAAATGATGGCCACATACATTGATTAATTAACTCTTGTGTACCCTAAAGTTTGGAGGTTAGGGTAGGACCCTAACATTCTATTGGAGGAGCCTAGTCGACGAGTCGAGTAGCTCCTCCCTACCACCACCCACTTGATTGACCCAATTTAGTCAAGTCATTTAGGCCGATTGTTGAACAGTTACATAGTTGCAATAAGGAAAAGTACCTGTAGCGGAGATTATAGTGGAGGTTTTTAGTGTTACGAGATAACAACTCTGCTACAACCTCCACAAATGATAATGGATGTTTTAGCGAAGGCTTTTACGAAAATGTATTTAAACTAAAAAAAACTCAGAGGCCAAAGGGTGTTGCAGATGTTTTTTTTTTCAGTGCACTTTATTTATTCAAACACATCGATGTGACTAAATGAAAAACATACCGGTGCGTTTAAAAGAAACATATGCACTAGGGCGCATAAAAATTTGAAACCATTATATGCATTGGTGCATACCAAAATTACTAAAAGAATTGGTGCTTTATAACATTATATGCACCAATGCATTTTACCAACAATAGCATCGGTGCTTACATATTTTAAAATGCACCGGAGCTTACCAAATATTAAAAACACTGGTGCAAATTAACTATTACAAACCATCGGTGCGATAAGTAAAGACAAACACACCGGTAAAGTTGACCTAGAAATTGACTATCGTTATATTTAAAATTTAATGATGTTGTTAGGATTATAATCCTCCCTTGTCCAATTTGGTCATTATGTCTAAATCAGGAGTCATGTCTAAATCGGGAGTCCTTTCAGTCTATTTTTAGTCACTAGCACCATTGGGTCCACTTGGCCTAATTGGGGCACATGCACCAGTTACTAAAGTGTGGGGAACACTAATTGAGGCCAACTTCCACTGATTGCACTTGCATGCATTAGTTTAGGAGTCTCCTAGATCAATCCCTACAAATTAGGAGCCACTAGGAGTGCCGATACCAACCTCCATCAGTTGAGTTCTGTTGGTGACTACTCAAGCTCAGTTAGGAGTCGGTTACATTCAGTTCTAGTTCCATACACTCAGTTATATTCAGTTAACGCTTTGATTTCATGGCTGCATGGAGGTGAGGCGCATTTACTCACCTACCTCAGTCAGTTAGACTAGTCAACATTGAATTAGACACTTGAATTTGGATTTTGAACTTCGATGAACTCCGATAATGATTTAGACAAGGTTAGTTAACCATTCAGTTAAGTAGAGTCCAACCAATTCGAATTTCCTCAAATAGATTCGAATTGCATGTGGCTATTTAGCCATTGTACTTCATTGTAATTAATTATCTAATTACTTTTGATTAATGAAAGCTTTCACAGTTGCAAGATATTTTTGCACCGTTCCATTCTTCAATTTCTGAGTAAAATTGTGTGATCTTTCTTATGAGTTGTGTGTTGGTCCATAGATATTTGTGCTCGATTTTACATGGTATCAGAGCCTCAATAGAAAAAGGCACTTCTCCTACTACATATTCATAGTTGGATCCATTTTTTTTGAGAAATATTGCTCCTTCTAGTACTGCACCAGAAGCAGAGAATTTACCACTTAATATCCCAAGTTAAGGAATTGTTGATTAAGCTTGCTTGATCAACTATGCTGGGTGTGAAGGAAATTCCAAAAGTGTAGACTGTCAACCTTATTTTGTCTGTTTGATTATCTGATTTACAGGTTTATCAGTCCTCTTCACTGCATTCTCTACAAGCAGCTCAGTCTCCTTCACTGCATTCTCTACAAGCAGCTCAGTCTCCTTCACTGCATTCACTACAACAACTCAATCTTCTTCACTACATTCTAGATGGCCCCTCCAATAGAGCTTCTAACTCCTTTCAACTATCACCAGTGGAAGGAGGACATGGAGATGTAGCTACGCTCCAAAAGACTCTTCAGAATTACAATGGAGGCAGAGGCAGAGCCAATCCATTATGTTGACAAAGAAAAGTACTTCAATCAGATTGATGAATCCTATGGATTCTTGTGCCTATCAATCTCTTGAGATATTCTCTTCCACATCAATGGATTGAAGACTCCCAAGAAGTTTTGGGATAAGCTTGCATCCTTATTTGACAAGCAGGATGATCTAAGGATCTATCAGCTCAAGAATGAGTTGATTTCTATTCATCGAGCCAATTTCGAAACACTAAATGACTTCTTCACTAAATTCAAGAATCTAGTGTTCTAGTTGAAGATGTGCAAGGTTGAGAAGGAGGATGATCAAATCCTCCTTTCCATTCTCTCAAAACTTGGTGCAGACTATTCAATCTTTGTATCAACATTTCATTTAGTGAAGCTCACCACTCCAAATTGGAGGATGCCTACTCTAAAATCCTTCATTGAATCTCTCACTCAGGAGCATGACAAGTTGATCCAAATGAGGATCATTTGATCTTCCAGAGATCGAGCACTAGTTGTAGGAGGACCTAAGGTACCGAATGATAAAGGGAAGCAAAAGGATGAGTCTCCTATGGAGAAAGAGCAGTAAAATGAGCCTTCAGGTTCGAAGAGAAGAAAGAAGAATGGGAAAGGAAAGATACTTTGTTCTTACCGTGGAAAGCTCTTGTATGAGAAGAACAATTGATGAGATGGATCTTCTTTTGAAGAAACATAACATTACTGTACCTGCTAGTGCAGGGAAGGCTGACCATAGAGAAGAAACTAAAGAACATGAAGAGACATTCCATGCACTGAAGGCTAGTTTCTCAACAACACATGCCTTCCTCATTGATGCTGGAGCTTCCAATAATATGGTTGCATACAGAGAATCATTCTCTTCCTCGCAACCTTTTGATGGTCCTAGTATTCAGATGGGAAATAACAGTAAAGTTCAAGCCAAAGGGAAGGGTTCTATCAAGCTTGAACATGGAAAGTTCAAATATGTGCTTTATGTGCCCTCCCTAGCTACAAATCTGTTATCTGTATACCATGTGACTCATACTAGCTCTCCAAAGTGAGTCATATTTGGTCTCAACTCAGTGGAGGTCACATATATCTCTACTAGGAACATCATAGCGAAGGGTGCTACAAATCATGCCTCCAAGGCATATGAGTTCTCACACTTCATGCCATTTTCAGAACCAGTGCACTCTCAGCAGCCACTTACAAGGGAAGGTAAAAACATTTCATATACTTCTTTTATAGTTTCCACTATTATTGCAGATCCAGCTGTATCAGTTTATGATATTGAGATTCAGTGTGATTCAGATCCAAATCCAGTCCCTACTTCCAAATTGGAAGCTAGGAATATGACTGGAAATCCATCTAACATTTAGAATACTAAGAACCTTGTGCTATGTCATGCAATCTTACCTCCTTCAGAGAGATGCAATAGACTCACTATAAGATGCTACATGGAAAGGGCTTAGTCTCACTACATTCAGAAGAATATAGTGGATTATACACCTCTTCATCCAACAAGAGGAAAAGGTTACATTTCTCCTTCCTTCCATCATCATTTGGGGAGAATATGGAGAAGTATACATGCCAGGACCTAGGATACCTGTGCACAGAACATCATGCATGATGCTTCGCTACATCATAGAGATTGCAGCAGCACATTTTCAAGTTTTTCAAACTTGAATCCTGATTCTATCTGCTTAGCTAGAGGGGGGGATTTTTTCCCATGTGATTTTTTCCCTAGCTCCTTGTGTTGAGAAGTTACTTTACTTCTTGTAATGGGTGACCTATGATCTTAGTTACTAGGGACCACAAATTGTCCAAGTTAGCATTCAAGGGGGGTGTTAGGATTATAATCCTCCCTTGTCCAATTTGGTCATTATGTCTAAATCATGAGTCATGTCTAAAGCAGGAGTCCTTTCAGTCTGTTTTTAGTCACTAGCACCATTGGGTCCACTTGGCCTAATTTGGGCACATGCACCAGTTACTAAAGTGTGGGGAACACTAATTGAGGTGAATTGTCACTGATTTCACTTGCATGCATTAGTTTAGGATCCTCCTAGATCAATCCCTACAAATTAGGAGCCACTAGGAGTGCCGATACCAACCTCCATCAGTTGAGTTCAGTTGGTGACTAGTCAAGCTCAGTTAGGAGTCATTTACATTTGGTTCTAGTTCCCTACACTCAGTTCTATTCAGTTAGCGCTAGGATTGCATGGATGCATGCAGGTGAGGTGCATTTACTCACCTACCTCAGTTAGTTAGACTAGTCAACACTAAACTAGAGACTTGATTTTGGATTTTGAACTTCGGTGAACTCCGATAATGATTTAGACAAGGTTAGATAACCATTAAGTCAAGTAGAGGCCAACCGATTCGAATTTCCTCACATGGATTCGAATTGCATGTGGTTATTTAGCCATTGTTCTTCATTGTAATTAATTATCTAATTACTTTTGATTAATGAAAGCTTTCACAGTTGCAAGCCATTTTTGCATTGTTTCATTCTTCAAATTTTGAGTAAAATTGTGTGATCTTTCTTGTGAGTTGTGTGTTGGTCCATAGATCTTTGTGCTCAATTTTACATGTGCAATTAATATATAGTCGTGCACCGAGGCATAACATCACAAAAATCACTAGAGCATGCAATGAGTATTATGTTGCATCGAGGCCATTTTGTTTTCTACGCATCAACACTACATTGTTTACAATGCACCGGTGTTACATGGTCATAACAAACTAATTTGATTGATCAAAAGCACTATAGATTATTTTCTGTTTGGTGAGCAATGATTACTGACATTGTACTATAATATCTTCATTTTATTTTTATTTTTATTAATTCCATTATTCATTAAAAATTGAGATATATTTTACTATCACGTTTATATTAATTCGTTATATCATAAAATCTTGCATCTATTGTAATATTTAATCATCCATATATTTAATTAGCAATGTAACATTCACATGTAAAATTTCATAGCCACATTAGAAAATGTAATATAATAAAAAACTTTATTTTACTATGTATAATAAGAGACCCTTTGTCATACCAAATGAGACAACATTAAATCCATAATAATCAAAATGCCAACATGCATGTAATTGTTGCACTTATTGGTAACTTGTTGTCTTTTAATCGAGACACCATGTATAGTACATTATACAAAATGTCTAATTTTCACAGACAATTCACTAGGAGAAAAAATGGGTGATAAATGACAAGGTGGAAAAAAAAATTGGCCACCAATTGAAATAAATGACTAAACCACCAAAACAGTTGGTCACCACAATGTTTTTAAGTGAAATATGACCAAATTTGAGCAATTTTAAGTGACCACAACTAAAAATGACTAAAATAAATGACGACTTTAATCAAGTGATAAAACATATGACTAATTTAGTCACGAGACAAGAAATATGACTAGACAATCTAAGTTAATAATTATATAAGATGTCCATTGTTAAAATTTACAAAATTGTAATAATCTTATTATAATTTGTAAATTTTAACACTACAGATGGATTCAGAGATCCCTTGGGGGTCTCTGAATACATTTGCAATGTTGAAATTTGCGAAATTGTAAACTTTTAATGTCAAAATTGCCATGGTTGGAACAATGGGTAATTCAAATTTTGATGATCAAAATTTACAATTTTGTAAATCTTAATGATGCAGATAGATTCAGAGACCCCCTTATCTGAATCCATTTGCAACGTTAAAATTTATGAAGTTGTAATACGATTATTACAATTTAATAAATTTTAACAATGGATAATTGCAATTTTAAGAAATAATTTTTACAATTTCGTATATTTTAACACTACAGATGGATTGAAAGATCTCGCTAATATTTGAATCGACCTGCAACGTTAAAATTTATGAAATTGTAAAACTTATTATAAAATTGCAATTATAGTCATTGTCGGATTTCATCAAATAACTTAAGAAGAATGCTTCACGATAGTAATTTGGCCTCCTCCATCTACTTAACTATAGATCAACACCTTGATACTCTCGGTGCAATACCTAGACTAGTCAAAACTTGAAGCCTCCATTTTATAATATATATACATTATAGTTAATTTGAAATATTAATATATTATAGTTATATATATTAATCTAATCAATACATTAATATACTATGTAAGATTAGTATAATATGATTATTATATATAGTAATATATTAGATTAACTATAAAAATATTATTTAATATGTAAGATTAATATAATATAGTAATTGTAAGTATCAATATACTATACATAATATGTATTATTTATAAAACATAATTATTATATGTAATGTATTGATATTAATATTAAAAAATTTGAAAGAAATGAAAATACAGACAATAAAACAAATATAATAAAGAGAGAGAAAATAAATAAAAGAATATAAAATAGGGAAAATAGAATGGGTAAATTAGGAGAAAATGGGTAAATTAGAAATATATTGAGAGGGAAAAAATGTGAAAATAAATTAAAATAGAGTGAGTGGGTTTAAGAGACTATTGATATGATTGAGGGTTTCATTTGGGGATTGATTTGAGTATGCATTTGAAACAAAGAAGCTATGAAACACAAACAAGTTGCAATCTTGGCATCAAATTGAGGGATTATATGGGAAGCAACAAGGAAATCCCTACAATGACACATGATTCATATTCAATTCTCGAATCGAGGTTTTCCATAGAATTTATTGATGTGTTTATTTTGCTAGATGTATTTTGCACCCTTAATTCCCATATATTATTCCATTCCATTTCCTTGTATATCTCATGACTCATATCCTCTCAAATCCCTGCACACTCATTTCTTTCTTGCTTGCTTCTAAGTTTTCTCCTATGCTACCTCACACTGCCAGGATTCAATCAATCCAATAGTAACCTACCCACCCTTCTCACTCGCTCCATTCTATAAACCTAAAAACCCTAACCCACTCAAAGAAGCCAAGCTTAAAGCGCCACTGTCACCACACTATAAGGGTTACAAGAAAATACTAATTTTTTATTCTTCATATGTCCACCTCCACGGTCTATAGGAGCGTACTTGTGGATGGCATCATGAGAAAAATGCAAGATTAATATGGGTGCAAAGGCATTAAAGACACAGTCCTTACTAAAATCCAAGAGGCGGGTCTATCTATTTTTTTCCTTTATCCGTGTTTTTAAAATTGATGTTGAATATGATCAAATTCAGCCCATTTATAATCTAGGGCTCTATTCCCACATCCTCTTTTGGAGTATTTATATGTTTTGGATTCTCACTTGCATTTCTTAATTTCATTCCCATGGAATCTGGAATTTTTCTTAAAATAATGAATTTGATGGAACCCTAAACCAACATGTTAGCAGTTTTCAAATACTAGAAAGTGATTAGAAGTTCAATTCCCAATTTGTCTTACGAATCTAACCATTTTGATGGTTGACAAAAATTGGGATTTCATGACCAGGTAGCATGGCATATGATTTTGTATTCCAAGAAATTTCCATTTCGCACGAGTTTTAAAAACATTACAATATTAGTAAAATGGGATGTTCCAATATGTAGGTCAATATATTTCAATTTGATACTTAGTGTTCTCAATTGGGTATATGTCTGGCCATATATTGAGGTATCAACTTATCCGCTTAATTTTCCTAAGAAGTTGTGGGTCTATAATTCCTTCCATAGTTTGAAGAAGCTTGGAGTTCCCATTAGTCTAACAACCGAGCTACTAACCCTCGATAAAAAGGATGGACTTATTCTCCGATTAAGAGGGAATATTATAAATTTCCTTATCAAATGAAAAGATGATTATGCATAGATAGTTGAGATAGTTAGACATATTGGAGCTGAGATTTGGCATTACTACAGTGCATCTGAGCACTTCTTGATAGTTTATTTATTATCTAATAGAGATGAATTCAAGACGATACACAATAAGCGTGATCATATATGTTATGATGGTTTCAATTTTGAATTTGCTTCTTGGGTGGGGAGCGACATGATGGATTCATTGCTATAATAAGTTGGATTTTTTTATTATCAATATCTATCTCTCAAGCATGAAAATATACTCATCAATTGTACAGGCTACAAGAGACCCCTTGATTGAACAACATTATGAATGAATACGTCGCTTGAGTTTTATGGAGTCCCTGCTCCTTCTACAAAAATCTATTTAAAAAATAATGAGTTGTTCATCTACCAATTTGGGAACATTGACATCATCTTGCTACTCTTCATTGTTGTGATATCTCAGACATCCACCATTGATTCCATCATATAGAAGCTATCATTTGTAACACCCCTAGCTTCAATCCCTAGTCTATTGCTATAAGGCTAAACATTTTATAATTTTTTAATTATTAATATTAAAATCCACAACTGGCTATGCTGAATCAGTATGCTAAAGTGATCGGGGACTCATATATTCACTAGAGACCGTAAGGGGATTGAAAATTCCCTTAAGGGGGGGATCGTGTTATGACCCCATTAAATCCATAAGTCCCTAAAGTTACCTTATGCCATGAATTAAACCAAAATTTCCCTTTTTATTAACTTAAAAATTGGTTTATGGCTTAAGCGGGGATTAAGTGTGTTTAATAAATGTTTTAGTTTTCTTAATTAAAAATTGAAGAGAGTGTAATGTGGCTCATGGGAGAGACCACATGGAGAGAGTGATATTGCAAACCATAATTTAGAAGGGAATGGCCAAGCCTAGCATGAGAGGATTCTGGAGAAAACAGAGCATGTGTTTTTGCTTGTGGGAGAAAAATATGAAATCGAAAGTTGAGTGAAAGAAACCAATTCTGAAACTAGTAATTCTATATTGAACCATTTATGCCTCTGGTAATCACTGTAATTATGGAAAATGGTGTAGTTAGTTGACTTGGTGAAGTTCTAAGCATTGATAGCAGTGATGTATTTCACTGTTGTGCTGTCAGAATGAATATGAGAAAGTGAAATGCACTTTTTGGCTTGAATTTTGGAGTCAAACCAATTCCTTTTTTCCAAAGTGTGAGATTTATAAATTATGGGATTGGTGAGATGTCTTCCTGGTGAATGTATGAGTCTCATCTCGGGGGTGATGATTTGCTGAGAGACTAATGAGAAAATTTGTCTAAGGTTGGGCATAGTGTGCTTTATACACAACCAATTTCCCATTTCAAGCTTTTTGGAGATAAGTTTTAATCCTCAGAAATGGTGTTATTAAGTTCATTGATAGTTATTTGATGAATGGAAAACAATTTCTATGGTTCTTGTTTTAATTTATGAAATTGAATAATAACTACGCATTCATAATTTGCTTGGTTGAATTCATGTGTATGGACAAAGTGCAAGCTTAAATCTATGATAATGCTTGGAAATTCCATGAATGCCAATTCTTTTATTAGTCAAAGTGGGAAATGATATCATGTAATAATGGTTAATTTCAGGGTTTATAGTTGAAACTTTTATTCAAATTATGTCGAAGAGTACAATGCTTGGAAAATTAGATGAATGGATAAATAGGTTGGAATTCCATTCATTTGTATTATTTTTCATTAACTTGGAAGCTTACATTTGCAAATAATTATTTATGATTGTAAATTCCTGTAGAAATTGCTAGTTTCACTGGGTAGTTTCGTTTTTACTACAAAACTCCTAAGTTAAATGAAATGTTTATGCAAATTACTTCAAAAGGTTTAAACCTTTACGTTTCCAGATAGTTGGAAGAAAGTAGTTCCTAAAGTAATGAATGAAATGTTAGAATTAATCATTCAAACAATTCTTTATTGGAAATTTCTTACTGCTTAATGAGTAAACTATAAACAAAACCATGTGCTTAGGCATGATTTTAATGTCTTGCACCGAGTGGTATTGTTGTTTTCAAAATCACATGCTTAATTTGCCAAATCAAATACGTTTAAATTCTTATGTTGAAGTTTAAGTTCAACCTTATTCATTTTTATAAATACCATGGGCGAAAAATGAGTGGTATTGGAAAGTATGGAAAACGATTTCCTAATTAATTAATTTATTGAAACCCCACTTTGCGCGATGTTCTGAATGCACGGTAAGTTTTAAGGAATATGTTGGAATTATGATTTTCCTTGTCTTAATGAAACAAAAAAATACATAACTTGAAAATGGTTTATCTATCTAACTATTTTTGGCTTTGCTCCACTTTTGGGAAGCATGTGACACAATGCTTAAGTTAGTGTTACTGTGTAGTTCTTACTATACAATAATATTATATGAATTTGTTGGAGAGTTGTATTTCCTCGACATAATAATATGAAAATAACATAACAAGATGAAGGTATATGTATGCAACTATAATTGTCTTTGTTCCATTTAGGTGAACCACTCTACTGCATCTCACTTTGTCATAGTTCACTTTGTGGTAGTTCACTCTGTCATAGTTCATTCTATCGCAGTTCTCTCTGTCCCAGTTCACTTCCTGTTAGTTCACTATGTCAAAGTTCATTCTATCACAGTTCTCTCTATCACATTTCTCTCTGTCGCAGTTCTCTCTGTCGCAGTTCACTCTTTCATAGTTCACTCTATCGCAGTTCACTCTTTCACACTTCACTTTGTCGCAGTTCATTTATGTTACAAATCTTATGTCATAGTTCTTACCATGCATATCATGACAAAATGTCGGAGTTCCTAGGAATGAATATTTTATAAGGAAAGGTTTGGAAATGTTATTTTCCAAGCCATAACCTAATATGGTTGGGAGAATCATATTTAGTAAAAATAATATAATGTGTGTATTAATAAGGGTGCATATTAATATGTGTTAACCTAATTATTTTACATGAGTTATACTCTGTAGATTCTTAAGTAATTTCTTACTACACAGTAAGTTAAAAAAGAAAGAATATGTCGGAGTATTGTTTATCATTGTCTTAATAATATAGTAATCAAATAAATTGAGGCATGTCAATTTAAATATTTAAAAATTCCTTTTCTCTAATTTTGTGGAGTTTATTGTGTAATCCATAAGTTAAATTTTTCCTGTGTAGTAAGTTATTGTTAACCCATGTTTTCACAAGTATACATAAAACTATTTTGCATGAAAGTTTTTGAATAAGTATCTCATAGATTATTCTATGCTTTCGCTAAAATAATTAAGTCTATTATATATTTGTAATGCAATGCTATGCATTTGATAAAAGATTGTATATGTGCATTATGCTCTAATTTAAAAAAAACATTATTAATAGTGTGTTATAAATCTAGTGTAACAATGGATGTGTTACAAATTGGTATCAGAGTTGAGGCTAAAACTCTCGAACCTCAAGGGTAATTTCTTGATTTATGAAAGAAAGTAAATGTAGATGCATCTATTGCATTATATAATGAGCTAATTAATAGTTCATGGTTGCCATGAGTAGCTGATGTTACAAATCTCAGTCTTTTTGAGTTTTCCTTTACCTTGTTTGCAAACCTTGCATGGCTATCTTGAATGGAAAAGGATGGATTAGCTTAGTTCCATATAAGCTACTCTTGGTGAGTCATGATGTTTGAATAATCTAGGAACTTCGTCATAAGTTTTCCATATAATTTCTGAGTTGTGAAATTATGGAAGAATATTTTTCAAGGAGAGACCAAACAAGGGTTTGACCCCTCGCAAAAATGTTATGTACATTCCCAGCTTAACTATTTATTATATAAATAGTTTGTGATGGTTCATGATTGTGCATGTAATTGTATGATGTAAATTAAATTGCAACTATAATATTGTTTGTCTCCTCAAGAGTGTGAATCTCTATAACTATCTATAACTAGCAAGGTGATTTTCTCAAATGAGAAATTGTTGTTTTATGTTGCATATTTTATGATTAACAGTATGGAAATGAGTGTTTGAAATCCAAAATCCATGTGTTCATCGTAATAGAGACGACACTTTGTCACAATAGAAACCAGTCATTTATTGCAAGATCGACGTTAGACATTTGTCTCAATAGAAACGAAGTATGGAAAGTGTTTCTATAGCGACAACAGTTTTACCACGAAAAGAAGGGGTCATGTTCATGGCTATAGCAATGAACAAGTGTTGCTATAGAAACAATTTTCCATGGGAAAAATGTCCACATGTACTAGTGTATACACCAGGTTCCCACTTTGTAAAATGTAACTATTGCATCCTTATATTTAGAACCTGATCAATTTGCATGGTACCAATGGATTTTTTACCATAAAAATGACTCTATGATCTCTTGATCTATATTCATAGAAGAATTGATTGCACATTATGGGGATGTAAATAGAAACACCTTCTTTATCCAGTTGGTGAATCTCAAGCAAAAAGGTCCAGTTATAGAGCACATCAAGCAATTTCAGTAGCTAAGTATCAGAGTGAATAATATTTGAAAAGATAATTTGTTAGATATATTTATTGGAACCTTGAAATATAACATTCAACATGAGATGCAGAGTCTTTGAACCATCATCCATAGAGAATTATTTCACGATGGAAAGGACGGTTGAAAGTAAAAATATGTCAATGACTAGTAGAAAGGCCTTATCCAACACATACAGAGAAAATAATGTTCCCTCTTCTAAACCACCACAAAGGTTGACACCCCAACAACTAGATGAAAGAAGAGAAAAATGATAATTCTTTAATTGTGACAACAAGTATAGTAAAGGACATAAGTGCAGTGAGAAAAAATTATTCTACACAGATTGTGAAGAGGAAGAACCAAAAGAAGAGGGAGCATCCCAAGAAGATGTGACTTTAGAAGAAATAGAAGAGGATACTTTAGAATAAATTACTCCCACCATATCTTGTCATGCATTGGCTGGAATTAACACTCCTCAAACTCTCAAGATCAAGGGATACACCAAAAAGAAGAAGCTGATAGTGTTGATTGATCCCGGAAGTACTCATAATTTCATTCATTGTAAATTAGTCAAAGTTCTTAATTGCTTTGTATATCCAACACCAAATTTTCAAGTAATCATTGCAGATGGAGGAACTATAAATTGCTCAAGAAAATGCCATAATATCAATCTGTCTATGGGGGAATATGTATTGAATAGTCCAATGATTTCTATCCCAATGCTTGGTGCTGATGTTGTCTTAGGTGTCCAATTGTTACAATCATTAGATGTTCAAACCTCAAAGTTCCTTACCTCCCCATATCTCTAAAGGGTCATTAATAAGCATTCCAACGTATTTGAAGATATTCCCAGAGGTCTTCCACCTATTCAAGACTTTGATCATGCTATCCACTTAATTCTAGGAAGTGTTCCTCCTAACATCAAACCTTACCGATATCCCTATATCTAGAAGAGTTAAATTGAGTGTATGGTTGCTAAAATGCTAGAGGTTGGCATATTTAGGACTTGTAAATTTTCCTTTAATATTCAACTAGGGCTAAACAATGCATGCAAAATATCAGCCGATAACCACACATGAATATATTTTACAGTATGCAGGGGAATATAAAACTGAGAAATAATTCACAACATCACCTTACAATATTGACACTATTATTTTGGGTATGGAAACCCCCAAACCGGTGCAGTAGTTAGATATAGATTTTATTATGAGAAAATATGGAACTTTTACAATCACTACAAATTCACCCAAACCTGGCGAATCCATCTACACAGCAGAATCACTGGGAAAATCCCAACTAAACCTCAACACCCTCCTGTGTGAGTGTATGGCCTAGCTGTATGAAGCTCAATGATCCTGTTGCTCGCTCCTCCATCTTCTTAGCTAAATCCTTTGTCTGACTTTATCTCCCTGTCTATATCCTGTCTCTGTTGGAATACAAAAGTGTGTGTTATCTCCACCAATTGATCTCTCTTTTATAACTTTAGGTAAAGCGAAAACCCTAATTTCACTTTCACTTTAACTAGTGGTAAAGAAAAAACCCTAATTTCACTTTCACTTTAACTAGTGGTTCACTAAAGTTAATTTAGATCACTTTAATTTATTTTCCAAAGTAAACTTAGGAAAAGTAAATTAAATACAACAGGTTTCCTAATTTAAGTCTTCTGCATGCAAGAACACATACATGCAGGAAGACCCTCCTTGTTGCTACTAGTTTAATTCTCCCTCTCAACAAGGAAGAGATTCGGTAGCAACCCCAACTTATCCTTGAAATTCACAAAACTCTGTCTGCAAAGTTCCTTGGTGAAAATGTCTGCCACCTGCTCATTTGTCTGTATGTACTCCAACCAAATGGTTCCCCTATGAACACAGCCTCTCAAAAAGTGATATCTGATGTCTATGTTTTTTCTTTGCTCATGGAACATTGGATTCTCAGATAGCCTGATGTCACTCTGATTGTCACAGTGAACTATTGTAGCCTCTAGCTCACACTCAAACAACCCTGCAAGTAACTTCTTCAGCCACATACCCTCACAAGCAGCCATGCTAGCTACCATGTACTCAGCCTCTGTCGAGCTCAATGCAACTGAATTCTACTTCCTGTTGAACCAAGAGACAACCCCTGATCCAATGCTAAAACAACAACCTAAAGTAATATTTCAATCCTCTACACATCCTTCCTAGTCAACATCTGTGAAACCTACTAACTGTACACTCCCCTTGTACTCATAAACCAATCCATACTCCATTGTACCTTTGATGTAGTGAAGTATGTGCTTTGCAGTTGTCTAATGCACTCTCTGAGGGTCCACCATGAACTGAGTCAAAGAGTTGACTGCAAAGATGATGTCTGGTCGAGTGTTTACCAGATACATAAGTAATCTGATAAGCTAACGATACAAGGTAGGATGAAATATGTCTGATCCTGATGCATCAATATTCCTCCAGTTGGAAACTAGAGGTATGTCCATAGGCTTGTAGTCCTCCATCCTGGATATCTTTAAGATCTCTACTGCATACTTCCCCTGTCCAATGAAGAAGCATCCATTTCTCTACCAAACCTCCAAGCCCAGAAATTAATGCATCAGTCGAAGGTATTTCATCTCAAACTCTGCTGCAAGTTTGGACTTGCATTCCCCAATCAGCCTCTCATCTCCTATCAAAAATAGATCATCCACATATAAGACCAGTATGAGAGGCACCTCACCTATCAGAAGTACAGATTGTGTTCAAACTCACTTCGCTAAAATCCCATCTCCCATAGATATCTGTCAATCCTTGAGTACCATGCTCGAGGTTCCTGCTTGAGCTCATAAAGAGCTCAATGCAGTCTGCATACATGTATCTCCATGTTCTCCACATCAAACCCCTCTAGTTGATCAATATACACCTCCTCCTCTATAACTCCATTGAGGAAGGAAGTCTTGACGTCCATCTGATGGACACGCCAACCCATCTTAGCTGCTAGTGAGATATTTGTCCAAATGGAAGAATACATGGAAACAGGGGCGAAGGTCTCCTCATAATCAATACCCTTTTTCTGTGAAAACCCCTTTTCCATGAAGCGTGCCTTGTACTTCTCCACTCTTCCGTCTGCTGCATGCTTCACCTTGTATATCCATCTAGATCCCACCACCTTTTTCCCCTGTGGTCTCGGCATAACCTCCCATACCTGGTTTTTCATAATGGAGTCATACTCCTCAACCATAGCTTCCTACCACACATCATGTTGTGCAACCTCCTCAATGCTAGAAGGTTCAGTGTTAATCATCTCTGTCGTTAGTTCCATATAACTAAGCCTCTCTGGTGGTACACTCTATCTAAAATATGTCTATGGAGGATCTACCTGCCGAGAATCCTACATTATGGATCTAAACCACTTAGGCCTTGGCCTAGTGTCAACCTGCTATGGCTGCTGGATATCCGTCTCCTAGTGTAGCTCATCCTTCAAGTCAATGACTGAAGGATCCTGTCCACCTGACTCCATTTGACCACTAGCACATGTGCTCTGTGTTTGTACCTTTACCTATACATATGGCTCCTCCAACTTGAGTTTTGACTCATGTGCTGGCTGATGCTCTGCTGGTAAGTCCAAATATATTTGCAAGGCCCTATCCTCATCGAACTGGACATTCATGCTCACAATGATCCTCCTATGATAAGGAATGTAAACTCTATATGCCTTCGAAATCTCACTATAACCAACAAGTAACCCCTTCTCTCCAAAAGGGTCCTACTTCTTCCTATTGTCAGCATGAACATAACAATAGCAGACACTTCCAAATATGAGAATGTGACTCACATCTGGCCTAGTGCTTGTGAAGACCTCCTCCACTGTCTTCCTCCCCAAGGCTGTGTGGGGACACCTGTTTTGAATGTATACTGTAGTCTTGTATGCCTCTGACTAGAGGAATATTGGTATCCCCTTATCAAATAGCATGGCCTTGGATTCTCCAACCATAGTCCTGTTTTTTCACTCTGTAACTCCATTTTGTTGTGGGGTATAGGGCATAATGTGATCCTTCTTGATCCCCTTATTTGAACAATACTCCATGAACTCATTGGAAGTGTACTCACCCCCATTGTCTGTCCTCAACACCCGAATCTTCTTTCCTGTTTGGTTCTCCACAAGAGTCTTGAACTCTCGGAACCTCTCAAAGACCTCTGACTTGGACTTCAAGAGATAGATCCAGGTTTTCTTGGAATAGTCATCAATGAAGGTTATGTAGTAACTGTAACCACTGAATGAATGGACACTCATAGGTCCACATACATCAGAATGCACCAAGTCCAATGGATCCTTATACTTTTGCTCACTCTTTGGGAAAGACTTCCTAATGTTCTTCCCCAAAGCACAACCCTTGCAGTGGTTATGCTTTTCCTCCTATACTTGAGGAACTCCAATGACTTCCTGTCTCAAATGATTTAGTGCTCCATGGTGTAAGTGTGCCATCCTCCTATGCCACAAATCACCCTAACTATTGTTGTTGTTGACTAGAGCCTTTGCAGGCTCAAAGTGTGATTTGTACGCTTTCCTATTCCTTCTACAAATCACCCAATCCAAGCTCCTATCTGACCCCTTGGGCCTGATATACACTCTATGGTCAAGGAACTTCACCTGATATCCCTTGGCCTCCAGAGGGGAGACTGATATAAGGTTCTTGGTCAGTCCTGGAACATATAACACATCAAAAAAAATGAGGGGTTTTTCAGACTCCCTCTCAAATGAAATAGTGCCAACTCCCTGAGCTTGATACCATGCATAATCAATCCAACTCAATGTGGATCCCTGTTCCACCCTCCTGCAAGTATTTGAACAATATCTTTTGTCCAGTCATGTAACTAGATGCTCCACTGTCAATATATCATATGCTACTCCCTATGGTGCTTGCCATGCAAGCTATCAAACAAAACTCCTTATCAAAGTTCCTACTGAACTCATCCACCTCTGTAGATCCAGCCATCTGAGTGTTACTCTTCTTCTTCTGTCTGGGAACTAAGAGGAAAAGTGTCCCTGCTTGTGGAAAGTAAAAAAGTTGACCTTTGACATGCTAAGGTTCTTCTTACCATCGTTCTTCCTATTTGTCTTTCCCTTGTGCTTCCCTATAAGGGCTAGAGACTCCTCATCCACAATCTATGGGGCACTGCTGGATGAGCCTGATCCTTGACCCATGTGGGTCTCCTCCTGCACAAAGTCATCCCATAGTCTCTGCTAATCAGGAAGCTTCTCCCTAGCCACAACACCTTTGACAAAGGTGTCCCATGGCTTAGAGAATCCATTGAGGGCTATCCAAACTAGCTCCTCATCATCTTTCTTAAAGCCAATAGCTCCAAGCTCATCCTTGATCTGTGTGAGCCTCGTGATATAAGGCACCACTCATTCTCCCTTGGTCATCTTGGTGTTGCACATCCTCTCTTGCAACACCATCCTCTGGTTCTCATTCTTGCTCTAGTACAGAATTTCCAAAGCCTTTCACATCTCCAATGCAGTATTCTTACCAGAAAGGTGAGGGACTATATGGTCCTTCACTCCATCCATGATAATCAGCATTGGTTTGGAATCAATCTTCTTCCAGGCTATCAGATCTGCTGGATCTATGGGTGCAACTTTTTTGGAGTCAATGTACTCCTCAGCATCACTGACATCCAAGATCCTTGTGATCCTCTCTTTCCATGTAGGAAAGATTTTAGCACCCTGGAGTCTATCCTCAACTCTCAACTGCATAGCTATAGTGAAGTGTACCTGTAAAACCCTAGATCTGGAAGTCTAGGTTTGTGTATTCCTATAGATCTTCCACTGATCTATCACTGTTGCTGCAAATCTTTCATCTTTATCTCACCAAAGCTTTGATACCATGTAAATTTTCCTTTAATACTCAACTAGGGCTAAATAGTGCATGCAAAATATCAACTGATAACCACACATGGATATCTTTTACAGTATGCAGCGGAATATAAAACTAAGAAATAACTCATAACATCACATCACAATATTGACACTATTATTTTGGGTATGGAAACCCCCGTAAAAACCCAAGATGGGAAAACCGGTGTAGCTATCAGATACATATTTTATTATGAGAAAATATGGAAATTTTACAATCACTGCAAATTCACCCAAACCTGTTGAATGAAGCTACATGGCATAATCACTAGGCAAATCCCAGCTAAACCTCAACACCCTCCTATGTGACTGTACGGCCCAGCTATACGAATCTCGATGATCCCGCTGCTCGTTCCTCCGTCTTCTCAGCTAAATCCTCTGTCTAAATTTCTCTCTCTGTCTATATCTTATCTCTATCGGAATACAAGTGTGTGTGTTCCTCCACCAATTGATCTCTCTTTTATAACTTTAGGTAAAGAGAAAACCCTAATTTCACTTTCACTTTAACTAGTGGTAAAGCAAAAACCCTAATTTAAATACCACTTTAACTAGTGGTTCAGTAAAGTTAATTTAGATCACTTTAATTTATTTTCCAAAGTAAACTTAGGAAAAGTGAATTAAATACAAGTGGTTTCCTAATTTAAGTCTTCTGCATGCAAGAACACGTGCATGTAGGAAGACCTTCCTTATTGCTACTAGTTTAACATGTACGACCTGTTTTCACATATATAGTAGCCAGGATACCATATTCTATTTTTCAGATACAATACATTTTTCAGCCAGTTCTGATTACATATGAGATGCTGAGATGAGCATTTTTGATGGATCATTATTTTGTTAGTGGACTATTACACTCTCCCATGTCAGGACTGA
Source organism: Pseudotsuga menziesii (assembly GCA_001517045.1). Classification (NCBI taxonomy): domain Eukaryota; kingdom Viridiplantae; phylum Streptophyta; class Pinopsida; order Pinales; family Pinaceae; genus Pseudotsuga; species Pseudotsuga menziesii. Next base: position 22,858 of record LPNX010549596.1, read on the forward strand.
TTCTCATGACACTCAGATTCGAGGACTGATGTAGCCATTTAGTCATTTACAGAGTAGTTAGTGATGCCCAGATTGGTGTTAGTGTCTTCTCATTGGACAAATGATGGTTCAGATGGATTATTTGCATGGTTACGACTCAACATTTATTATATTGTACTGTTATGGTTATTATTGCTCTTATACTCATTTTTGTTACATATACTAGCATTTAGTGTCATGATCTAGCGGTCATAAATATATGGAATTGGATGTATTTGTATTATGTATTGATCTCCCTACTTATACCTAGAAGTTCCTGATCTATACTCATTGTTTTTACCCTCCTTAGGGAGAATAGAGGTAGTCATTCCCACCATTGCATTGGCTTGCTAGTGTTGGATTCATTAATTCATTGTCTCCACCCATCCATTTCTTCCAGTTTTGTTTTAACCCTACTTACTACTTGACTTGTGGCATGGAGGACCTTTCCCCGCTAGAACCTTTATTGGACAAACCTCCTTGTTTATATTGTGTCTCAGCTCTGAGTTGGTGACAGATATTTCCCTTTGGTGAGTTGGATTGTATTCCTAAATCATTCTGGTCGGTTGTCCCGATGTTTGGCACTGTGTAGAACTCCCCCTAGTCACTGGAGATGTTGTTGGCTAAAACTGAAAGCTCATGTACTAATTGTATTGGAAATATTTATATATGCACCCATGGAAAATTTTAATTCTAAACATATGTGAGAAAAGGGCAAGAGCAATGAAATGCTAAAATACCCCTTGAAGGGTATAACAAAAGGTCCCAAAAGCAATGGTTAAATATATGCTATATCCAAATATTGTTGACCTTATAAATTTGAATATGTCCTGGATGAAAGCTGTAGTTAGTTATGCTTTTAAGCACCGGTGAAGTCCCCAAAAGGTTATATAGGCCAAAAAGTCCATGTAAATAAAAATTGATGGTCCTAATGAACTTGGATCAAACTTGATGTAGACATGATGCCTAAGTTGAATGAGCACTCTTTGAACAACTTAACCATTTGTGAGGCACCACCATTCCTTGTGTTGTTGTTTGTCTGGAATGTGGTTGTAGTGAGTATTCCCTTTCCATATCCAAAGTGTCATGATGTTAAGTTGGTATTCATCCTTTTCCCTAGCCTTGTCAATCTCATCCTTCACCCTTCACTAGCAAATTGACTACAACTATGAAGTGAGTATAGTCCTGAAATTCTGGTCTGAGTAATAATAAATAAAACCCTATATGTGTATTTGGTTGATGTACCACCAATGAGGTGACTGCTACTTGTTATTATTGTTGCTTAAATAATTTGTAGAGTGTGTCTTAGCCTTGTAACACATGCAGCAGATGGATGATATCCGAGTTATATTATTGGTATCTGGTCATTTACATGGGATTATATTGTCTATTGGATATTGTTGATGATCAGGCAGAGACCTGGAAAGGGTATGAGTATACACCCTAGATGGATTTGGACTCTCCGAGTTTAATGAGATAGCTTATTTTCAGTTCCGGGCACTTGCCGAAATGGTCAGGCTCATTTTTCCTTTTTGATGTAGTTTGGCTTCATACGATGAGGTGTTTGAGCAGGGAGATGTTTTTATTGGATCTCATAGGGTGCTGTATGGAGCATTGGGGGTGCAACCAATTGATTGTACCATAGTACCCCCATCCCAGAGAGCCTGGTGGGCTCAGTTGAACAACGCAGGCACCCTAAGAGGTTGTTTTGGCAGGTTCACCTTTCCTGAGGCATATTAAAAAATGATTAAATGGATATTGCATAAATTGATTTGGGATATTGAGGAAAGGAAATGACATGGGATGAGTCATGATGATGATATTGATGTCCTCCACACCTTCTCTAGCAGTTGCACCACCTGATTGGGCACACACCTATTTTTTGGGGCATTTTTATATTATTTTTCTGAAACTTTTGGGAGGCTCATGATTTCCTCAAGGAGGCACAAAGTCAAAAAATGAAAATATTATATTATTTTATTATGCCATGGGGCACCCAGAGGGAGTTAGTTAACACTCCATGGACCCACCATGTGCTTCATTTATTTCTTGTTGAGTGGGGTACCGTCTTTATGGGTGATTTAGTCCACTTTGGTACTTTATGGTTATATTGATCCATGTATTGTATGTTGAGTTCATCTCAACCATTGATTAGAACATTTTATCTTTTAATCTTAGCCACTCGTTTTGAAAGTGGTTAGGATTTTGTTTCTCTCATTTCTATTTAAAGGAGAGAGCTTCTCATTTGTAAAGGGTCTTTGGCTCTTGGATTTGATTTAGAGAAAAACTTTCTTGTGGATACTTTTTGGATCTCCTTTGCATCTGGTGTTCTTAGATGGTGATTGGAAATTATTTTGTCTCCTAGAATTCGGGAAATTGTTGCAAGATCTATATATTTTTGGGAATCTTTGTCTTGTCTATAGGAGGGTGACTTCAGCTTGGGCGTTTTTGCAGGGGGGCCTCAACTCTCTTGGATTGTTGTCATTTTTTATCAGGGGGTTTTCATTAGTGTCATTACGGTCTATTATTTTCTCTTGCTATTTTTCTGTAGCGTTTATCTTTTTTCTCATGTGGCAACAAATATGATATCATTGACGTTTGTTTTGCAGGAGAGAGGACGCATTGACTCCTTGGGGAAAAACGTTGGACATAGAAATTGCTCAAAGCTTCTCAAATTGATCGGGATAGTAGAGATCATCATCATCAAGGAATCTACAAGTTTTTCTAGGTAAAATCTACAGGTTAGTTCTTTTCTTTCAGATATCAACCCATTGACACATGCTTGTCTTCATTTTTTTCTAAAAAATCCATAAATAATAAAAAAAACAAAAATACTAAAAAATAAACTGCTTGATCTCTGGAAAAACCATTGCTGGGTTTTGTAGATCAGGCCTCCCTCTCACCAATTCACCCCTAACACGTAGCTAGTTTGACCTGGTCTTCCCTAGATCTAAGAAACTACCTTATCAAGCCTTAATGCCCCTCACTGAATTTTTGACTTTTTCTGAGCTCTGATTTTTCTGAGAAAATAACAACTTGGGTTTGTAGATCAGGTCCTCCTCACTCCAAATCACCTCCAATGCTGAGATAAAGGCTTATAGGTCGCCATAGATCTAAGAAACTGTCTTCCAGGATCCTAGAATTTCTCATCATTTTTTTGACTTTTTCCCAGATCTGATTTTTTAGGCATTTTTCTGACTTGGGTTTGTAGATCAGGTCATCCCCAACCCATTTCCCCTCCAATGTTGTGCTGATGGTATTTGAATTTTCCTAGATATGATGATCTTCCTCTCCAAACCCTAGCGTGAGCCACCTTACTACTAGTCTCCCTTGTAAACTGATTTTTCTTACCAAATAACCTTCTGGATCCATAGATCGGGGCATTTCCCAGGTGGGTCCACTCCAACATTGGGCAGATATTGACTCCATTACCCTAGTTCCAACATGCACTGATATACAAACCTGGATCTAGCCCCTCTTTTGCCTCTCTTCTTTGCAATTTGATTTTTCCCTAATGACTCAGGATCTCTGATATTGTTACATATATCATCGAGTCTATCCATCATTACTAGATATCCCCAACACTATCCTTTCCCGCCCTACATTGGTCATGTTTACTAAGGAAGCAGATATCTTCATCTATTTCTTGTACCTCAACCCTAGATCTAATATTTACCCCATAAGTCACCTATGTCCCACTTTGGATCAACCCTCATTTGTCTAAAAAACTTATCCAAATCCCTGGCACACTTAGTGACACCTTCCATAGATCTAGGGTCTCCAATTACCTTACAACTTATGTACCTCAAGTCTTATTGATCTGATCTGGTGTCTAGGTCTGATCTCTCTTATCGGGGGCAGATCTGGGTCTTCCCCTTTGTTGTCTTAGGCTTAGATAACATAAAGTGAAGATTACCTTGATTGATGTGACAACCATCCATTTGGGAGTCTAGGAAGTCTTGTGCTCCACCTCCTTAGTTGCTGGTCCCTCTACCATCCATCCTCGATCCACCTCACACAGGGAACTACAAGGTTGCTGATAACATTTTGGTGTCATTTCCGGGGAGGTAGAGGCCTACCTTGGTTCAACATACCTCACCTTTCCCTATGACATATCTCTTTTTGGTGAATTACTTGCGTGGTTCACCTAGTAATTCCACCCTGTGACTCCATCGAGGACCATACCCAACGTATTAATATTAAGTTTTTAAAACATACCATAAATCATAATGAATTCAAATGTATTTCTGAGGCACATGAAGGAATTAACCAAAAACATGATCGAAACTACAAGACAAATAAATTAAAGGGATAGATGGAGGTCAGAATACAGGTATGAGGATGATCTTGAGCATCACTATGGGTATGCATCTAGTTATCATAATCTCTATGATACCCACCAACTTCCTCACCCATGCAATAAATATTTTCCAACCATCCCGAGTGGACCTGTAAGTCAACATGAACCTAGAATTCAGCCCCAGTCTAGGGATTATAGCCAAGTAACTGGAGCTATTAAAAAACAAGACAAATGATCTCCTTTTGAATTTTCTGAAATACCAAGAGCACCTCATCCTATGTCGAATGATTACACTAGGAGGTTGCCCCAATTTAGTGCAAATAATGAGATATCTATTGAAAGTCATTTGGACATTCTCTGGGATTACATGGAAATTAGAGGTGCGGACAATGCAAATGTTTTTATGCAAGCCTTAGGAGAATCCTTGAAAGGGGATGTTCAACTATGGTTTGATCATTTAGCATTAGAATCGATCACTGGGTATGACATGTTCATAGATATGTTAATAGGTAGGTGGGGTAGGAACATTGATAATTCTTCAGAGTGTGAATCTAGCATTGATTATAATCAGTATATTGGCAATTTGCTTTCTCAATTGGATCAATCATCTCCTAAAATGTTCCAAATTATGAGCGTGCCTACAATCCATAAGAATGTTACAGATTACTTTGAGGATAATGTTTCAAAACCTCATGCTGAAATTAAGAGGGATATCAATCAAATCATACAAGATACTCTGTTATTATTACCTGAAGCAATCACAGAGAAAATCTTGGATTTAATCTGTGGAAGGGAACCTAACAATCAAGAAACATCCATAGTTGAGCCTTCCATTTGTGAGTCCATTGAAGAGTCTTTAGAAGAGAAACTCCATAGTCATTGCCTAATTGACGATAATTTGAGTCAGTATTCAAGCCATCTGAATATGGATTCAGACTTTGATGAAATAAATCAAACTTATTTTGAAGAGAAATCTTGTGGTCATATTGTGATTGAAGAGCATGCCTATAAGAGTGATAGGGAAATTGAAACTGAACTTATTGTTGTTTTTCCTTATCTAGAGCTTAAAGAAGAACAATCACGTGATGACATGATTATAAGTGAACTTGATCAAGAACATTGCAAGGAGGAGCCTTGTACTGACAGTATCGATAGAATTCTTCATCCAATCCATAATCAAGATATGTTGGTTCAATGTGTGGATAATGAACTTGTTTCGAATCTTGAAATCACTCCTAGAATTAATTTAAAAGCTCTTTCCTCTCATCAAATTCTGAGATCAATTATTCCAAGTCTTGGAGAAAATTTTCAATCCACCCTCCTATCCCAACTCTTCAAGTCTTCTTGTATGGGTTTATCTTTTAATCAAGTTGTTACTTTCAAAATATTTAACCAGGAGTTTAATCATTATCACATAATTGGGGAAAAGGCACTTCATGTCTCTTCTCAGTCATCCGTAATGAATAATTTTTTTCAATTTGTAAATTTGTATTATGGATGGTTGGAGAAGGTGTATAAAGATCAATTTCATATTTTCTCCATTTTTAAACAACAAATGGGCTTGATCTTAGTCACAGTTTCATTGCATTACAACTTGTCCCCATTTTATTCTCCTCGAGTGAATAGAATTGAATGTCCTAATAAGGTAGAGGAGAAAACAAAGAATTGTTTGGAGTGGCTGAGTCAGGAATCATATTGTCTTCCTCCATCAAGAATGAACTTGCATACCTTTTATGACCCTATCAGCATCTTAATGGATGAGTTTTTAGAAATTCAATCTCATCCCTGGCATGATTTCATTTCTCTTGATCCATATCTTTCTTTGATTTTCAAACAACAAGTTATAATGACTTCAATTTTCATTTACATTACTTACAAGCCATATTTGACTTATTGTGTCATTAACTGTAAAGAAAGATCAATAGATTTGTTCAGTAAGTGGTTGCATTGGATTTATGATTTTACCTAACACTTGTCTAAATTGGTTAGAGCATGGTAGGTAGGACTTGAATAAGCCTTCTCGGTAGTAGTGTAGAATCTTGTATTTTTCCCTGAAGCTCGCCTTTTGAAGCTCTTAGTATAGTTTTTATTTCTGTTATCCTGCACAATAAAAAATCAAAATTTTCTTGAAAGTTATGGTTATAGATTATATTTATTTTCTACTTTTCAGTTTTATGCATGCTTATTTTGATCCACATATTGTTCTGACAACTGGTCTGTGAGTTTGGTATAGCTCTGGACATGCTGCATGTAGTCGACGACATTTTGGTAGTGGTTGCAGAGTTGGAAGGATTGATCGAGGATGCAAGACTAGAGATTCTGAGGTTCTCAAGCGCTCTTTTAAGCAGAGCACTTGTCACAATTGGAGCCAGATTTTATCACATATATAGTAGCCAGGCTACCATATTCTATTTTTCAGATACAGTACACTTTTCAGCCAGATTTGATTACATAGGAGATGCTGAGATGAGCAGTTTTGAAGGATCATTATTTGGTTAGTGGACTATTACACTCTCCCATGTCAGGACTGAGTCTCAGGACACTCGGATTCGAGGACTGATGTAGCCATTTAGTCATTTTCAAAGCAGTTAGTGATGCCCATATTGATGTTAGTGTCTTCTCATTGGACAGATGATGGCTCAGATGGATTATTTGCATGGTTATGACTCATCATTTATTATATTGTGTTATGGTTATTATTACTCTTATAGTCATTTTTGTGACATATACTCGTATTTAGTGTCATGATTTGATGATCTGGTGGTCATAAATATATGGACTTGGACGTATTTGTATTATGTATTGATGTCCCTACTTAGACTTGGAAGTTCCTAATCTATACTCATTGGTTTTACCCTCCTTAGGGAGAATAGAGGTAGTCATTCCCACCATTGCTTTTTCTATATAGTGTTCGCTTCATTGATTCATTGTCTCCACCCATCCATTTCCTTCCAGTTTTGTTTTAACCCGACTTACTACTTGACTTGTGGCATGGAGGACCTTTCTCCACTAGAACCTTTGTTGGAAAAACCTCCTTATTTATATTGTGTCTCGGATCTAAGTTGGTGACAAAAATTTCCCTTTGGTGAGTTGGATTGTATGCCTAAATTATTCTGGTCAGTTGTCCCGATGTTTGGAACTGTGCAGAACCCCCCCTGGTCAGTTGAGATATTGTTGGCTAAAAATGAAAGCTCATGTACTACTTGTATTGGAAATATTTATATATGCACCCACGGAAAATGTAAATTCTAAACTGTGTTTCTTAACATATGTGAGCAAAGAGAAAGAGCAATGAAATGCTAAAATACCCCGTGAACAGTATAATAAAAGGTCCCAAAAGCAATGGTTAAATATATGCAATATCCAAATATTGTTGACCTTATAAATTTGAATATAAGCTGGATGAAAGCTGTAGTTAGTTGTGCTTTTAAGCACTAGTGAAGTCCCCAAAAGGTCATTTAGGCCAAAAAGGCCATGGAAATAAAAATTGATGGTCCTAATGAACTTGGATCAAACTTGATGTAGACATGATGCCTAAGTTGAATAAGCACTCTCTGAACAACTTAACCATTTGTGAGGCACCACCATTCCTTGTGTTGTTGTTTGTCCGACATGTGGTTGTAGTGAGTATTCCCTTTCCATATCCAAAGTGGCATGATGTTAAGTTGGTAGTCATCCTTTTCCCTAGCCTTGTCAATCTCAACCTTCACCCTTCACTAGCAAATTGACTACAACTATGAAGTGAGTATAGTCTTGAAAGTTTGGTCTGAGTAATAACAAATAAAACCCAATATGTGTATTTGGTTGATGTACCACCAGTGAGGTGACTGCTACTTGTTATGATTGTTGCTTAAATGATTTGTAGATCATGTCTTGCCCCTATAACACTTGCACTAGATGGATGATAGTCTGAGTTATATTATTGGTATCTGGTCATTTACAGGTGATTATATTGTCTATTGGATATTTTTGATGTTCAGGCAGAGACCTGGAAAGGGTATGAGTATACATCCTATATGGATTTGGACTCTCTGAGTCTAATGAGATAGATTATTTTCATTTCTGGGCACTTGCAGAAATGGTTAGGCTCACTTTGCCTTTCTGAAGTAGTTTGGCTTCACAAGATGAGGTGTCTAAGCAGGGAGATGTTTTTATTAGATCTCCTATGGATTTGTATGGAGAATAGGGGGTGTATTCACTTGATTGTACCATATTACCCCCATCCCAAAGAGCCTGGTGGGATCAGTTGGAAAACGTAGGAAACCTAGGAGGCTATTTTGGCAGGTTCACATTTCCCCTGGCAAATTAAAAAATGATTAAATGGCTATTGAAGAAATCGATTTAGGATACTAAGGCAAGGACATGGGATGAGTCATGATGATTAGAGTGATTTCCTCTGCACCTTCTCCAGCATTTGCAGCACCTGATTGGGCCCACTCCTATTTTTTGGGGCATTTTTATATTATTTTATGGAGCTTTTGGGAGGCTCACGATTTCCTCAAGGAGGCACAAAGTAAAAAAATTAAAAGATTATATTATTTTATGGTACCATGGGGCACCCAGAGGAAGTTAGTTAACACTCTATGGACCCACCATGTGCTTCATTTATTTCTTGTTGAGTGGTGTACCCTCTTTATGGGTGATCTAGTCCACTTTGGTACTTTATGGCTATATTGATCCATGTATTGTATGTTGAGCTCATCTCAACCATTGATTAGAAAATTTATATATTTTAATATTAGCCACTCATTTTGAAAGTGGTTATTATTTTGGTTCTCTCATTTCTATTTAAAGGAGAGAGCTTCTCATTTGTAAAGGGTCTTTGGCTCCTGGATCTGATTAATATTCCTGTGGATATTTTTTGGATCTCCTTTGCATCTAGTGTTCTTAGATGGTGATTGGAAAGTATTTTTCTTCCTAGCATTCAATAAATTGTTGCAAGATCTATATATTTTTGGGAATCTTTGTCTTGTCTACAGGAGGACGACTTCGGCTTAGGCATTTTTGCATGGGAACCTCAACTCGCTTGGATTGTCTTCATTTTTTATCAGGGGTTTTCATTAGTGTCATTATGATCTATTATTTTCTCTTGCTATTTTTCTATAGCATTTATATTTTTTCTCATGCGGCAACAAATCTGATATGGTTGACATTTGTTGTGCAGGAGAGAGAGCGCATTAACTCCTTGGCGAAAAATGTTGGACATAGAAATTGGTCAAAGCTTCTCAAATTGATCGGGATAGCAGGGATCATCATCATCAAGGCATCTGGAAAGGTTTTCTAAGTAATATCTATAGGTTAATTATTTTCTTCTGGATCTCAACCCATTGACACATGCTTTTCTTCATTTTTTCTGAAAAATCCATAAATAATAATAATAAAACAAAAATACTAAAAAATAAACCGCTCGATCTCTGGACAAACCACTGCTATGTTTTGTAGATCGATCCTCCCTCTCACCAATTCACCCCTAACACTGAGCTAGTTTGTCCTGGATTTCCCTAGATCTGAGAAATTTCCTTCTCAAACCCTAGCGCCCCTCACTAATTTTTTGACTTTTTTCGAGATCTAATTTTTCCAAGAAAATAACAACTTGGTTTTGTATATCGGGTCCTCCTCACTTGAAATCACCTCCAACATTGAGCTAAAGGATGACAGGTGGCCCTAGATATGAGAAACTATCTTCCAAGATCTTATCATTTCTCATCATTTTTCTAACATTTTCCCAGATATGATTTTTTTGGAATTTTTTCAACTTGGGTTTGTAGATCAGGTCATCTCCATCCCATTTCCCCTCCAACGTTGAGCTGGTGGTCTCTAAATTTTCCTATATCTAAGGATCTGCCTCTCCAAACCCTAGCGAGATCCACCTTACTGTTGGTCTCCCTTGTAAGCTGAATTTTCTGGCCAAATAACCTTCTGGATCCATAGATCAAGGAATTTCCCAGGCGATTCCACTCCAACGTTGGGAAGATATTGACTCCATTACCCTAGGTCCAACAGGCATTGATCTCCAACCCTTGCGTTATCCCCTCTTTGGCCTCTCTTCCTTACAATATGATTTTTCCTTGATGAATCAAGATCTCTGATATTGTCACATATATCATTAAGTCTATCCATCAGTAATAGATATTCCCAACACTATCCTTTCCCTCCCTGCATTGGTCATGTTTCCCAAGGTAGCAAATATCTTCATCAGTTGCTAGTACCTCAACCCTATATCTAATATTTACCCCATAAGTCACCTGTGTTCCAATTTGGATCAACCCTTATTTATCTAAAACCCTTATCCAAACCCTTAGCACAATTAGTGACACCTTCCATATATCTAAGGTCTCCAATTACCTTACACCTTACGTACCTCAACTATTATTGATCTAATCTCTTCTATTGGGATCAGATCTGGGTCTCCCCCTTTGTTGTCTTGGGATTAGATAAAATAAAGTGAAGGCTGCCTTGATTGACATGACAACCATCCATTTGGGATTCTAGGCAGCCTTGGTTCCACCTCCTTAGTTTCCAGTCCCTCTACCATCTATCCTAGATCCACCTCACACAGGAAACTAGAAGGTTGGTGATAACATGACCCGGCTATACGAAGCTCGATGATCCTGCTGCTCACTCCTCCGTCTTCTCATCTAAATCCTTTGTCTAACTTTCTCTCCCTATCTGTATCATGTCTCTGTTAAAATACAAGTGTGTGTGTTCTCTCCACCAATTGATCTCTCTTTTATAACTTTAGGTAAAGCGAAAACCCTAATTTCACTTTCACTTTAACTAGTGGTAAAGAAAAAACCCTAATTTCACTTTCACTTTAACTAGTGGTTCACTAAATTTAATTTAGATCACTTTAATTTATTTTCCAAATTAAACTTAAGAAAAGTAAATTAAATACAACTGGTTTCCTAATTTAAGTCTTCTACATGCAAGAACATGTGCATGCAGGAAGACCTTCCTTGTTGCTACTAGTTTAACAGGACTAACCAAACTTCTTAATATGCACCAGTGGTAATGGTACCCAAGTTATATGGATCATGGCATATGTGTCATGATTATAGAGATCTCAACAAGATCACCATTAAAGATTGGTTTCCCATTCTTGTCATTGATGAATTGTTAGACGAATTACATGGAGCAGTTGTCTTCACAAAGTTGGATATTTGTTCCAAGTATCATACAATTCAAATGAAGTATGAAGACATCCTAAAAACAACATTCAGAACTCATGAAGGTCGCCATGAATTTTTGGTCATGCCATTTGGTCTCACAAATGCGCCTTCCACATTTCAAGGTTTGATGAGATCTATTTTCAAGCCTTTCCTTAGAAAATTTGTGCTGGTATTCTTTGATGATATATTAATCTCTAAAATTATTGGGAAGAAGATGTTCAACATGATGATAGGGTACTTCTACTTCTAAAGGAGAAATAACTGTATGCAAAACCCTCAAAATGTTTCTTTGGGATAAAGGAGGTAGAGTATTTGGGTCATATTGTATCTCATGAAGGTGTCAAGGAAGACCCTAAAAAAGTTAAATCAATGATGGACTGAATGATTCCCAAAACCATAAATAATCTTCAAGGATTCTTAGGTATGACAGGGTACTATCCCAAGTTTGTTCAGAACTATAGAAGAATAACAACTGCTCTAACAACATTACCGAAGAAAGATGCAATTTCTTGGATTCCAGGGGAAACTCAAGATTTTCAACAAATCAAAGAGGCCATGTGTAAATATCCTCTTTTGGTGACACAAGAATTCAAAAAAAACTTTATTTTGGAATGTGATGCTTCAAGAAATGGAACTGGAGTTGTACTAATGCAAGGACACCCTCTTGCCTTCACAAGTCAACCAATCAAGGGAAAGTACTTAAAAATTCCCATTTATGAGAAGGAAATGTTAACAATACTACATGCCTTGAATCAATAGTGCCCCTGCCTTATAGGGAGACATTTCAGGGTTAAAACTAATCATGGTAGCCTTAAATACTTCTTGGAACAAAGGATATATTCCAAAGAGCAACAAAAATGGGTGACAGAGATGTTGGGATATGACTTTGAAATCATCTACAAAAATGGGAAGAAAAATGTTGTCGCAGATGCACTCTCCAGGAAATATGAAGATGTTGAAGCATTTCTCTATGCTATCTCGATCATCCAACTAGATTGGAAAGCTGAAGAAATGGAAGAATGAAAAAATGATGAAGAAGTATGGACATTTATTCAAAATTTGTCGTAGGATCCAAGTTCCTCTAATAAATTTAGGTAGAAACATTACTTTATATGGTACAAATATTTCTTATATATTGTTAATATTTCCCAATGGTAGTTTCCCTTTCTGAAATTTTATTAAATGACCAATTTTCCCACTTTTTCCCCAATTTCTACCTTAACTAGTTTTGATGTCTAGACCTCCAAATTGACTCAAATGCTCCAAAAATTTCTCAGATGGTACATGAATGATACTATAACTTAAATATTATGTTAATGGATGTTTTATGAACCCCCAAATACTTCTTAAATTTTTTTAATATTCTATTCAAAGTAGGAGTCTTTACTAGCAAATTGGGGCTCCAATTCCCCTCGAGTAATTATCGGAAATGGATTCTAAAATGATCCCAAAGTCACTCAAATTTATGAAAAGAGGAAGGGGAACTTTGGGGGAAATTTTTAAGGTCTCATATGCATCATGGTTCATTTTATACATGCTGTTATGACTCTCTCCCAAACATCTCCCAAATCACAATTTCAACCCTTGGGGAAAAGGCACCAAATCTTTTCCTAATGCAATTAAAATGAGTAAAATGGATTCGGATGCTTAAGTACTGAACATGAAACTTGTAATACTCATTAATTAAATTACATTAATAATACATTTATCAAATATAAATTCTTCCATTCAAAATAATCATCATTATCATATCATACATCAATGTAGTGGGGAAATGGTCATTGCTTGCTCATTAATAATCACTTTTCCTTACAACCATTTTATATTTAGACTTGATAATTTATGATAATTAATAACATATAATGTTTATCTTATTAAAATAAGTAATGGATAATGAAAATATCTCCCAATTCGAAATCCTTAGCATTACAATGGTGCAGAACAAAATAGTGGGGAAATGACACTATTTCTTCATTGTTTAACATTTTTACATGAAACATTTTGGAATTTAGACCTGAGAGTCTTCTTAAATTTAAATATATATAATTTAAATCATAAAATAAAATAATTTAGCATTAGAATCTTCCCCAAAGATATAAATAGCTCACCCAAAGCGCAATCCCTCCATGAGCAAGAATATGCCATAAAAAATGGAAATGGTTGAGAGAAAGTGATGCAATAGAAGAATAAACAAGCTGCCCTATATATTACACCTACAAATAAGAAAACATTAAATCTCCATGAAATACCTGAGTCACCTATCCAAACACCAACTTGGATGGGAATCTTTCACCCTCAAAATTGGCTAAGGCAAGAAAACCTAGTCATTCACTAGCTCTCACAATTCACAAATGACAATTTATAAAATGATCAAAATCCATTCTCATGGCTGATTCATATATTTTCTAAACATAATTAGCCTTATAAGGCTCCCAATCCATCCACAAACTCAATCCAATTCGAATTATGGTGCGTGCTCATGATTTGCCATGTGTCCTCCCTCTCCTAGCCTTCCACCTTCCCCAAATTTGAGTTGGAGCCCATTGAGCTTCCCCAAATCACATGAGATCCCAATTGGATGCTATATTTCTACCTGACATGTCATATATGTCAGATGTTATCCTTCAGATCTGATTTTTTTCATAGGTGTCATAGCATCTTCATCATTGTTGTCATAGAGCTAGGGAATCTAGTCCAAGTGTCTCACTAACTCCAAAATGACTCTTCCTCTCCCATGTAAGTTAAAATTCCTCCCAAATTAGACCTATGATGCATATTTCCAAGTGTATTAACCTTCTAACTCATCCAATAACCTTTAGGATTCCCATGGATTCAAAGTTCCAAGAGGAGGATGCCATATGGCACCAAATTTCTAGCTTGTGTGGGACTCATAGTCTCCATGTGTCTCCATGCTCCATTGCCACTTCAATTTTATCTTGAATTTATTTATTTTTCTCATTTATTAAATATTTATTCCATTCTAATTTTCAAACAACATTCATTATCCCCCTTATTCCAAATACCAAAGCTTCCACCCCAACCTAGGAAACTAGTAATTTTCCTCCTTGGCATCAATTTGGCAAACTCTCATGAATATGGTAAATGTGATTATGCCATTGTGAACCAATGAAAAAATTTGGATATGACAAATAATTCATTCCCAATATTGCTTGTCCTGAAGAAATTTCAAACATGGGTGTTGAAGAACCTTCTTTCTCTATGATTATTTGAAGTTGCCACTGAGTTTCCCAACTTAATTGAGTCTTTCAAATTCCATGAACATTTTAGAGAGAAACCACCATGCTTGCTGCTGAAATACTCTGATTAAAACCACTTTATTAAGTGGGGAATCCATCTCACATACTGCTTGTTTCCCCAAAAATCTGAAATCAATGGGACTAAAAACTATCTGAGGATCCCATTGCTTGTATTTCACTCCAACAATTAAGAGTGCTCTCCAACCCATACAATTAGGAAAGAGAATTCCAGGATCCCATTTTCTTGTATGCATCCTTCCAAGCATCATGAGTACATAATATATATCATCAAACTACATAACAACATAATAAAAATGTACATCAAGGAGGTGCCTCATTAAAAAATCATGAAAGTGCTTATACCTCCAAGTAAGTAGACCACCATTTTCCAAGTGCATACAAGATTCAAGTGACCAATCAAATATTCTCCAATGAAATAGGTGAGGATCCCATGTCCCATAATGATGCTCCAAAAGTATGTGATATGCATCAAAATATTCAGCCATGTATTCTTTCATCCAAAAAGTGAATGAAGAATCTCCACTAAAATCTGGACCAAATAATGAGCAAAAAAAACAAGGATATTTCAAATGACTCAAAGGAGTCTCACCCATACATCCATGAATGAGAGAATCATAAGGATATAACAAATTATGTGGCTGGAAACAAAAATGTTCTCCAATCATAATTCTATTCACCCCAGTGTTGGGTGAAGTTCCTCCAACATCAAATGAACCAAGTGTTGAGCAAGAAAAACCATGAGTCTTCAAGTGACTCAAATGCATATCATAGGTGCATCCATGTAGATGTGCATCATCATAAAGTAAAAAAGGATTCTGCTGCAAATGTGAATAAGAATTTTCTACAACCATGTCATCATAAAAATTAAATCTAGGAGTTCCATACTCCTCATGTGGCACCATCAAAAGTAACCCTTTCACCCATACTTCATTGAGACTAATGCTGCAAAACATGGAATTGTAGGATGTAGGAGAATGAACTAACTCACCCAAATCATAAAAAAGTGCATAAGTTTCATCATGGGAAGGATCCATATGGATATTATCATGCAAATCCTTCAAAAGTGTGAAACCTTTGTTATATATTGGTTCCAATGTAGAGGAATCATGCTCTTTTTTAAAAATTTCATAACCTTCATCAAGAGACAATATAAGTTCCTCTTCCACCACATCAAGTGTTCAGATGTCTTCACGTTCATATTCAAACACATCAAGAACATTAAAATTTCCACATTTTGCATGATCCACCATGCCATGGGAATCCTCCAAACAATCTACCATTTGGCAATTTGAAACATAGGAGGAAAAACAAGTGTCTTCCAACTTTTCAAGAAGTTTCTCATTTTGAATTGTGAGCTTATGAATAAATTCATTATTATTCAAGTAGGATTCTTGTAACCATTCACTAATATCAATGGAATTTTTTCTATCAAAAATAAAAGACATGAAATTACCTTTGATGTTGCACATTGCTCTTTGAATCTTCTCCATGTCTTCAAGGAGGGATGGCTCCTCCAAGGAAGTAGCTCTCCAACAAGAATTTGATACCAATGCTTGAGTGTCATGGCATATGATAAGGGAATATTGGATCTTATTTTCATTCATCTTTAAGGACCCTTCAATAAAATGAGACTCTTGAAAATGAACCTCCTCATCTTCTTCCTTCTTTCTTGGACCAACTTCATGAAGCTCAAGTGGTGATGGGGAAGTTGATCTTGTTTCTTCTTCAACCGCTACAAGCTCTTCATTTTCATTTTTAATGGAATTTTGGATTACAGAAACACTTTCAAAAGTGATCTCTATGTCACAAACATAGAGGTGTGATCACCCATCAGTAGGTACTCCTTCATAGTTCAAGCATCCATCATTAGATTCTCTTTGTTTCATTTCCAAGGTAGAATGTGTCTCGAAATGATCTTCAGTATTTTGAATAGAAAATTCTTCATAATCATGTGATGTCTATTCATATTTTTCATAGTCACTTGGGAGTTAATTTCGATCCTCTTCATGTACTACTTCTTCTACTTCACCTATTTCAGAACTAGGTGGTTCATGGGTCTCCTCCTTTTGCTCCTTTAAGCAAGCTGATACATTTTTCCCCTTGGTTTTCTTAAAATAAATATGTTTTATCCAACATTGGATAGAAAAAAATTAGAATCCTTTCATAATATTATTTTTCATGTCTTCAAATATAGGCTCCATAAATTTGATATGCTCCTCACCATCATATGAGGGTCCCTTTTCATCCCTAGTCATAGTTTCCTCTTCAACAAAAGCACTTTTGGGTTTCAATATCTAATGGTGGTCCCTGAATTCTTGTAATAATAAATATAATACCACATCAGGTTCCAATATCATGATCAAATACCACTATAATGTCGCTTTTTAACATTTTTTACTAAATGACCAATTTTTTACTTTTTCCCCAATTTCGATGCTTGACTAGTTTTGATGTCTAGACCTCCAAATTGACCCAAATGCTTCCAAATTTTATCAAAAGGTACATGAATGATAATATAACTTAAATATTATGTTCATGGATGTTTTATTACTCCCCAATTACTTCTTCAAACTTTTTTAATGTTCTGTTCAAATTAGGAGTCTTTACGAGCAAATTGGGGCTCCAATTCCCCCTAGGTAATAGCCGACAATGGCTTCTCAAATGGTTCCAAATTCACTCTAATTTCTGAAAAGAGGTAGCTGATGTTTAAGGTAAATTTTTAAAGTCTCATTTACATCATGGTTCAGTTTATACAGGATTTTATGACTCTTTCCAAAATAGCTCCCAAATCACAATTTCGACCCTTGGGGAAAATGCACCAAATCTTCTCCCAATGCAATAAAAATGAGTAAAATGGCTTCCAATGCTTAAGTAATGAAAATGAGACTTGAAATAAAAATTAATTAAATTCCATTCATCATACATTTATCATAGATACATTCCTCCATTTGAAATAATCAACATTATCATAGCATACATCAATGTAGTGGGGAAATGGTCATTGTTTGCTCATTAATAATCACTTTTCCTTACAACCATTTGATATTTCAACCTGATACTTTATGAGAATTAATAAAATATAATATTTATATTATTACAATTATTAATGGACAATGAAAATCTCTCCCAATTCAAAATAATTAGCATTACAATGGTGCACACCAAGATAGTGGGGAAATGGCACTATTTCTTCATTGTTTAACATTTTTACAAGGAATATTTTGGAATTTATATATGAGAGTATTATAAACTTTAAATACATAGGATTTACATAATAAAATAAAATAATGGATCATTATAATCTTCCCCAAAGAGATCAATAGCTCACCCAAAGCGCAATCCCTCCATGGGCAAGAATATGCCATAAAAATTGGAAATGGTTGAGAGAAAGTGATGCAATAGAAGAATAAAAAAGATTCCCTGTATATTACACCTACAAATAATACTCCATTAAATCTCCATGAAATACCTGATTTTTCTCTCCAAACACCAACTTGGATGGGAATATTTCACCCTCAAAATTGGCTAAGGCAAGAAAACTAGTCATCCACTAGCTCTCACAATTCACAAATGACAATTTCTCAAATGAAAAAAAATCCATTACCTTGGTTGCTTCCTATATTTTATAAACATACTTAGCCTTCTAAGGTTCCCAATCCATCCACAAAATCAATCCAATTCTAATTAGGGTGTGTGCTCATGATTTTCCATGTGTCCTCCCTTTCCTAGCCTTCCACCTTCCCCAAATTTGAGTTGGAGCCCATTGAGATTCCCCAAATTACATAAGAGCCTACTTGGATGCTCTATTTCAACCTGAAATGTCAGATATGTCATATGTCAGCCTTTATATCTGAGTTGTGTCATAGAATCTTCATCATTGTTGTCATAGAGCTAGGGAATCTAGTACAAGTGTCTCACTAACTCCAAAATGACTCTTCCTCTCCCATGTAAGTTACAATTATTACCAAATTCGACCTATGATGAATATGGACAAGTGAATTATCCTAATAAATCATCCAATAACCTTTAGTATTCCCATGGATTCTAAATTGCAAGAGGATGATGCAATGTGGCACCAAATTTCTAGCTTGTGTGGGCCCCATAGTCTCCATGTGTCTCCATGCTCCATTGCCACTTGAATTTTATCTTGAATTTATTTATTTAGATCCTTTATTAAATATTTATGCCATTCTAATTTTCAAACATCATTCATTTCCCTCCTTATTCCAAATCCCAAATCTTCCACCCCAACCTAGGAAACTAGTAATTTTCCTCCTTGGCAATTATTTGACCCTTAGCATCAATTTGAAAAACTCTCATGAATATGGTAAATGTGATTACGCCATTGTGACCCAATGAAAAATTTGGGTCATGAAACCAACTCAAGAAAACAGTACTTTTTGAATTCCACTCCTCACTAATAGGAAGGCACTCACGTTTCTTAAAAACCTACCACACTGTAAAGAAAGATTTTTTTTGGAATGGTCTTAAAACTGATGTTCAAAAATTTGTGACAAAATGTTTGGTTTTCCAACAAAATAAAGTGGAAACAATTAAGACCCCTGGTCTCGTACAATCACTTTCCATCCCAAGCCAAAGGTGGAAATAGGTATCGATGGATTTTATCAAAGGTTTACCAAATAATGAAGGAAATAGTGTCATCATGGTGGTTGTTTATATACTTAATAACTATGCACACTTTTGTGTACTATCTCACCCCTTCAGATGAAGCGCGGTCGCCAATTCTTTTATGGAGACCGTCCAAAAAATACATGGTACTCCAAAAATTATAGTAAGTGATAGGGATTATTGTCCCTATTTACTGTTGTAAACTAGAGCTTATATCTTAATTGTCAATCCAGAATCGTAATACTTAGAAGCACATCCAAAATCTATGGACTTCGATATAGGCTAGTATAAAACAAACTATTCTTTGGATTTGGACCTAGAATTATTTGAATGTTGTAAGCTAAGAAATACCAAAATCCCTTATGGAAAGTGTATTCATTAGAATTTTGAAACTCATCAACACCTAAAATATTCTAAAACTAAAACATCAAAACCATAAAAACAAAGTGCAACATTGCTACGCCATTGTTGAAAGCAGGAAGACATTGAATTCTTTTACAAGAATTTAGTTCACAATGTGTTTCAATAATTCAACAACCAAGTATATTATCTAATGAAAAATGGAGCTGGAAACAACCTACAGTAATTAAACAAAAACATATACTACTATCAATCAAAGAAAACGTACTTGCATCACACAGAATGAGATTTGATTCTAAAATGTAGCTTGAAATATTTAATGGAACACTACAAAAAATATAAAAAAAATACCAATACATAATGATGAAATAAATGAGTGCGTAGGCTTGGCATAAAGGGCCCTCCACTTCTTCGCTCACACAAACGGGTAGGTTCACATAAATCTTAACACTTAACTCAATCCCATGGCATATAAAAATGAACACATACAACTATTTGAATTCTGAAGTCTTTTTTTCAAACGCAAATATTCACCATTCATCGAATGGAAACTACATAAAAGGTTCAAGTATTTATACTCAATGTTTAAAACTAGAAATGCTATAATCCTGGTAAACTATTAATGACATCTCACCATTATCCCTGAGCTTGTTCTCCAGATCCACGAAAATAGAAAAAATCCATGAAAAATCGGAACTGCCCTATTTTTGTGCTTAATGGCAATGCAGATGGTTTACTTTGACCAGCGTTAACTCGACACCTGTGAAACCTATTTCACGAAGCTGTTAGCACTTAATCCATCCTTGGACATCAAGGATTCTTTTGAGTGTTTCAGATTGTACCTAGATATCCTACAAATATCCAAATCTAGGAGCATTTACAGGAAGTTAGCCAATTCTGTAATTTTAATGAAATTTAAATTTAAATGCTTTAAAAACTACAAAATTCAATTCATTAAGAGCAACAACAATTATACCTTAGTTTATTGAATCTCAAGGCCTTATGGATGAGACATTAAGGTTTATGAATGAAATATAAAGGTTTAAGGATATGTCTTCAAAGATTATGGAGTAAAATAGGTATAAAAAATAGTGTCCAACATCTTCCCCAAGAGAAAGTTATTGCATGTCCTCGTGCACAAAACATGTTTCCAAAAATGAACCTGCATATCTCCATGCACACAAAACTGAACCTACATATCCCCATGCACAAAATTCTTGTTGTATCGTTGCTATTGGTCCTCTAACATCTCTCATGTCTGTGATGATGCTTCTACACTATCGTGAGCTATATGAAGGACTCTCAATCTATGATATTTTTTTTTGCATGTTCTCTTTCACTAATACCATTTATATGCTTGTTTGGAGATTTAATTGTTTTGAACTCTAATTCTTTTATTTTTCTTCCTGAATTTCTCATTTTCTAACTCTAATTCCTTCTTTCTCAGTTCTAACTTCTCAATCTTTTTTCTATTCTTGGAATAATTCTTCTTTTTCATCTTTATTGTATGCTGTTAAAAAATAGTGCCCTTTCCAAATTTCTCATCTTTGTGCTTAACTTCTTCATTATCCTGCTCTGAATCATTTTTCTCTTCCTTTTTTGTGGCTTGCTGCTCAAAGACAGGAGAAATGATGACTGTATCCTCATTATTTTTCTCTTTTCTGCCAATTGGAGTCTTTTCAACTGTCTGAATATCCATTTCCATTATCCCTTTTGCAGTTTGTTGTTTAAATATGATATTCACTTCTTCATCATTTTTCCCAGTCTCACTTGCTATATTTTCTTCTTGACTTTCCAAGGATTGAATTTATGCAAAATTCTCTTGATGTACCTCATCATCATTTTTTGGTCCTTGCTTCTTTTGAACTTGCTATTGTTTCCTTGATCGTGTTTCATAAGTGGTGAAGATCTTATCTTTTTCTTGGAATTCCTTTTCTTATTTTACCATGATCCTTGTTCTTATTCTTCTCTTAGGCTATTTTGGGCTTGTTGCTTTAGAGTTATCGATTTCATCTTCAGTGTTTGTTATCATTAATAATTCATTTTCCTTCAATCCTTTCTCAAGCAGCTCTTTTGGTTCTTCAAATTCATTAAGAATTACAAAATACTGCCATGCCAAGTTTTATTTTGTAATTCATGTGTGATAATCATCTTGATAAGTCCACAGTGAAAATTTCTTATTGTAATGTCTTCAGTACATTTTTGAACAGCTTTATCAATTTGAGAAAGGCCCTGTAACAGAAAATAAGGTATATTAATCTCACAATCACCCCTCAAATGCTGCATCAACTTAATGTGACAGAGATATATGACACTGAATCTACCTTCACAAGTAATGAATTTCTGGATGACATATGCTACTTCATCCCAAGGATGAATCAACCAACTCCTTGGTATTCCTTTCTTCCATTTTACTGAGCCTGCCCTTGATCTGCACAAGAAAGGTATCCATGCTTTCTCCTCAAACTACTTTGTCTTAAAGAACCTCTCTCCCAGTTGAGGTAATCCAATGATTTATGCCATAATATCCTTAGATAATCTGAAAGTGAAGTTACCTACTCTAGCATTCTCTCCATCAAATGAACAGGAAAATTCTAGGCTAACTTTTTCATTATATCCATCAAACTTTTCAAAGAAAGGAATCCACTGTTTCTTCTCAAAAATTTCCAAGCATTTTTCATGAATGGTAGAGGGATCAAATTTTCATGGTTCTATCCTAGAAACTATTCTTTTTTTTAATTTCAACAAAAATATCCTTATGCGAAGGAATTTTCAAGCAAACTTAACCTGGAAGTTCTACCCTAGCTTGAAATATCACTTTGATGCTCCATTCTGGTTTAAATTTCAGCTGGAAGAAATATGTGTTTTCAAATTGTCCCTTACCTCTCTTCAGATGACTTCTGCTTCACAGTTATTCCTGTGTACATACAATCTTCAACAGCTACGCCCACATACTCCTCTGCTATGCCTGCATTCTCCTCTACTATTCCTGCATTCTCCTCTGCTATGCATGTTCTGTTTACACAGAGAAGGGTTGGCTCTGAACAACTCCTGCATTTTTATAAAATTACCTCTGTAGGTGTGAGAGTGAAATATGGGAATGAGAAAAATGTCTGAGATAAGGAAAACTCCTACTCATATGAAACCATTACATTGAAATTTGAAATTAGAGCAGATTTCGTGGGGGTAAGGAAATGGGTTAATCATTCCCCATTTTTTGTAATCATGTTTCGAACTTGCATTCCCCACTTATTTTGTAATGATTTTTTGAACTTGCCAACTGATCCTTGTTTAGGACCCATATATACTTTTTTTTAAATGTATCATATTTTGACTTTAGGCTATATATGAAAACCTTAGAAATTCTATAGGTCAAAGAAGTCTTCCTTACAATTCCTTTTGAAAATGAAATTGAAGCTTACCTGTAGGATGCAATTTAGGCATGAGATCCAAGGATCTGTAAATACCTATGAAATTGTTTATGACTACTAGTTTTGATTCATAGGGTAGTGGAATGAATGGGTATATGATCAAGGTTATGAGGGTAATAGGTATTTTGTCACTACTAAAAAATGAAGAATAATGCAAACTTTTAAAACATTAAAATCAAATTCTTACAGACTTGCTTGTTGATCCCTTGTTCTCTGCATGCTACTTTGATGTGGTTGGTTTGGATTGATGAGACTTGATTGCTTCTATAAATGTCTTCACATGTACCTATGATGAAATTATTTTCCGGTTCCTATAGCTTGGTGTATCTTTCTGCTGCAAAGTATGATGGCTTGACATGATTTTGTCTCAGGTCCCTCTGTAAAGCTAAAATTCAGGTCCCTCTACAAGTGTAATATCCCAAACTGATATTTTCCTGTTTATGTGTATACTATAGATGGATAATAGACTTACTCCTTAATCAAATAGGAAAGAAAACCCTGAACTTTGCATGCATGCAGTTGCATGCAAATATGTGCCCTAGAAAAATACTGAGATGCTATAAAATAGGAGAAATCAATGCATGTACATACCAGTATATAGATCAGCTGATGGTGAAGAGATTGGTCCCAGCATGCAAGGATTATACCGGAGGAATAAGGAGATACACCAAATCATCCTCCACAAGTGAATGTGCCCTCCTCTCAAACTGGATAAGCTCCACAATAATAAATAAGCTGCTGCTGGAAGCCCAAATGATGTGCACTAGGGTTATAATACCCCTCAGATGATGATGGAAGCAGCATGCAAAAGTTTTGAACCCTGTAGGTAGGAAAACGAATTGCTTTGTCTCTAATCACGGTGACACGGTGTGACGGTGAAACCCTCCGGCTGGATGAATAATCAACCTCCCAGAATAACTGTTGAATGTAACATGATGATGAACTAGTACTGAACCTGGATGATCCAACCTGATGATGAACTAGGGTAGATAGATTTCACTCCCGAAATACACCAGTTAGTTGAGCATGCGCTCAACCCCAACTTAGCTTGCCGAGCTCTCCAATTCAACTCCCCAAATCAATTATCACATAAGTGTCTTCTCCATTCACTTTATCTTTCTTTTATAACTTTCAACTGTGAAAACCCTAACTTTTGACCTAATTAGGTCACTTAATCTTCTAATTTGCAGTTGACTTGCATGCATGCACATGGAGACTTAATCGAGTGCATGCATCATTAAATAATGCCCAGATTTCATGCATGCAGGTGGCCTTTGGCTCTAGTGGCCCTCTTCGACCCAATGGTGATATAATATTGATGCCCTAGATCTTCTATATATGGCATCAGTCTTCAGCTGATTCCTTGACTGTCAGTACCCGCTTGAACCTATAGGAATCACATAGGTTAGCGGGTTGGTCCTCAATGCCTAAGTAGAAGAGGACATTACAGTCCTCCCTGCTCGAATTTTCTTGTCCTCAAGCAACTGTAAAGCTGGGTGATGTAATACATGTTCTACCTCCCAAGTAGCCACCTCTATAGGCAGATATTTCCACTGAACTAGGTAATCTCTGATGATTCTGTTCCTCAGTTTCCACTCTCGCACCTCTAGGACGCGCTCCAAAATCAGAACCAATTGCCCCTCGTCATCAAGGGGAGGTAGCTTGGAAGATGTAACAATCTGTTGACCAACCACCTTCTTGAGATTGGAGATATAAAATACGTTGTGAATCTTGCTCTCTGGGGGTAGTTCTAGCTCATATGCTACCTCTCCGACCTTTCGAATTATATTGTATGGACCATAGAAATGAGGTTGGATATTTTCTGCTCCTTTCTTTTTAAGAGATGACTGTCGATAAGGCGAGTGGTGTAAATAAACAAAGTCTCCCACCTCAAAACTGCACTCAACTATGTGCCTGTCTGCATATATCTTCTGTTGATTCTGAGCAACTTGTATGTTCTCCCTAAGTATCTTGAGGATATCTTGACCCTCCTGAATATACTCTTTGTCCTTGGGGGCCCTGGTATCGCCAAATATCCTGTCTACAAAAGTGGAAGCATCATACCTATACAGGGCTCAAAAATGGGTAATCCTAATGGTCATATGGTAGGTGGTGTTGTAACAATGTTCACCCAAGTGTAACCATTTGATCCATGTCCTCTGCTGACCTGATACGTAATTTCTCAAGTATCCCTCAATCCATTTATTAACAATCTCTGTCTTCCCGTTACTCTGCAGATGATAACTTGTGCTCATGGCTAATTCGGTCCCCACTAATCGGAAAAGATCTTGCCAAAAGGCTCCTGTGAATTTGCTGTCCTTGTCACTGACAATGGTCTTGGGCAACCCATGGAGTCTAAAAACCTCTCTGAAAAATAGTTCTGCTACATGTGCTGCTGAATAATCCGATGATATGGCAAAGAAGTGAGCAAACTTAGGCAATCTGTCCACTACTACGTACAAGCAGTCTCTGCCTTGGACCTTAGGCAGCCCAGTAATGAAGTCCATAGAAATGCTCTCCCATTTCTACTCAGGAATAGGTAAGGGATGTAGTAAACCAGTTAGGTGGACGTGCTCTATTTTGTTTTATTGGCACAAGCTACACTAGTCCCTCACATGTTGTATCACATATTTCTTGAGGCCCTTCCATGAGAACCTTTCTCTAATCTGTCTGTAGGTCTTGAAAAACCCTTGATGCCCTACTAATGGTGAATCATGCGATGCCTGTAAGATTTTCTTCTTGAGGGGAGACTCTGAAACCAAGAAGATTCTATTTTTGTAGTATATGATATCATCAATGACCCTGTACCTATCATCCTAAATCTTTCCATCCAATAGCTTGCAATCAAACTTATCTTTGGAGTACTCAACCAAAAGATGAGACCTCCAATCTGATGAGATGCTATTAAGGGATAAAGTAGATGGTCATCTAGAAAGTGCATCGGCCACTACATTGCTATTCCCCTTTACTTACTCAATCTCGAAGTCATAAGCCTAAATTTTACTTACCCATTTATGTTGTCTCTCGTTTAGCTCTTTGTGCTCTAGGAAGGATTTTAGGCTATTGTGATCTGTCTTAACCTTGAAGCTGGAACCTACTAAGTATTTCCTGAACTTGGTTAGCGCATGGAGGATAGCTAACATATATTTGTCATATATCGAATAGTGGCACTCATAGTATTTTAGATTACTGCTCTCAAATGCAATGGGGTGGTTGTTCTGCATCAAAACTGCCCCAATTCCCTCTCCTGAAGCATCACATTCTAACACAAAGGATTGAGAAAAGTCTAGTAAAGCTAATATTGGGCATGAACTCATTACCTCCTTCATTTTCTCGAATGTTTGTTGTGCTACCTCTGACCAACTAAATGCTCCCTTCTTAGTAAGATCTGTGAGGGGTGTGGTCATCTGTGAGAATCTGCTGACATACCTCCTGTAGTAGGTGCAAAGGCCCAAAAAGCCCCTTAGTTCTGTCACATTTTTAGGTGTAGGCCAATCCAAAATTGCTCGAATCTTCTCTAAGTGCACCTGGACCCCGTTGGCCCCTATCACATGTCCTAAGTAAAACATCTCCTGCATGCCGAACTCACACTTGGACATTTTGGCATATAGTGATTGCTCCTGTAGAATACCAAGTACTTCATCAAGATGTCTCAAATGTTCTTCCCAAGTCCGACTGTTTATCAATATGTCGTCGAAGAATACTAGAATATATTTATGCAACTGTGTCCTGAAGATATGGTTCATGCATGATTGGAAAGTAGCTGGTGCATTAGTGAACCCAAATGGCATCACTAAAAACTCATAATGTCCATAGTGGCAACGGAAAGCGGTCTTTGGAACATCTTGTTCCCTGACCCGAATCTGATGGTACCCTGAGCGGAGATCAATTTTGGAAAAGTACTTTCCCCCCTGTAGTTCATCCATTAACTCATCAATCCTAGGGATGGGATACATGCTCTTTATGGTCTTCTTATTGAGTGCCCTGTAATCAATGCACATGTGTAAGGTTCCATCCTTTTTCTTCACTAGCACTACTGAAGATGCAAAGGGACTGGAGCTAGGTTTGATGTATCCCAGCTTGAGTAGTTCCTTGATTGTACTCTCAATCTCATCTTTATACCTCTTGGTATGTCTATAAGGAGTGGTGATAACTTCTTGGGTCCCCTCCTCTAACTCAATAATGTGCTCAAATCCCCTATCTAGAGGTCGACCTACTGGAAGGTCTCCTAATACTACCTTGTGCTTCTGTAGTAAGGCCTCTATGTCTGTTGGATGTTGTGTGACCTCATCTAGTGGTTTCCTGAAGGTAACCATACACTCTGCAACCCACTCAACATCTCCCAACCGGAGTACTACCTCCATCCTGTGTGATGTCACTGCTGTGGGAGGATAGGTATTCATCCCTCTCAATACCACCTTCTGTCCTTCTGCTCCTGTAAACTCCATCTCCATGGTCTAGTAATTTGTGGAATAATTCCCTATGGAATACAACCACTGAACTCCTAGTACCACATTCATGTCAGGTACCTCTACCACATAGAATGTCTCTATCAATGTATAATTCCTAAGAGTTACCTTTAATTTAGGAATCCTCTGACTACACTCCATGGTGTGACCTGCTGCTGCTACCGAAAACCCATCAAAGATCTTAGTCTGAATGTCTCTCTTTTTAACCCATGCAGCATCAATAAAGTTATGGGATGCCCCACCATCTATCAGTACTCCCACTTTGTGGCCCTGTACGGTACCTCTGATCAGAAGAGTGTGGAATCTAGGAACCCCTGTCATGGTAGCAATGGTACCTCCTGAGGCCTGTCCCTCAACAACTGTCTCTGTTGTCTCTCCCTGCCCCTAATCCTGGTAATCTGCATCCTCCTCACTGTCGGAATAAGCCTCTATGTAGTAGGCCTTTCCTTTTCCTGAACATCTGTGACCTAGTATCCATGGTTCTTGGCAAGTGAAACATAACTTTTTTCTTCTAAGGTCTTATCGGGTATCATTGTCCATCCATTATTTCTTAGGCCATGGTTTCCTTTCTTTATATTTAATAGGAACATTGGTCCTGGGAGGAAACCTATTTTTGGGCACTGCATCCTGCAAGTCTCTAGTCTGTCTGATGGCATCTACTAGGGTGGTGGGCCTATAAGACTTGACCCATCCCCGTAAGGGTTCAGTGAGAGCCTCAATGAACAACATAATCAACTTGCTCTCTGATATATCTGTGACCATGATTGCTATCCTCTGAAACTTAGAAATAAAAGCATTTACACTCCCTGTTTGCTTGAGCTGTGCCAGCTCTCTAAAGTGTACCACTGGATCCTTCCGATCAAATCGCTCAATGAGCCTCTGTGTAAAATCTGTGTATGAGGTGATGGTGTTGTGACCCAGTGTCACTAACTCGTGGTACCACCACTCATGTGATTCTCTGTCCAAATGAAAAGTATCCAATTTAATGGCATCTATCTCAATCATGGAGTTGATCTGGAAGTATGTATCCAACTTCTGCACCCAATTCCTAGCTAGGCCACCCCGGGTGCCCTCAAAGGTAGGGATAGGCAGTTTCCCTACAGTGCGCTGTAACTCATAGTTCTGGGTGAATGTCCTATTGTAATATTTGGGTTTGTTCTTACTTTTAAAGTGGCAGAAGTCAGTGAAGGTCATGGCTGAATGGAAGTCCTCTCTTAAATCCCTGTATTCTCTCAGATAGGCACTCATGGGTTCTTCTAGTTCTGCTTGTGCTAGAGGCACTGCATCTGGACTATCTAAGAATTGAGGCATGGTAGGTCGGAAAGGCTTGTATATATGGGGATGGCTCTGCATGTTGGTATGTAAGTTATCCCTACTACTGCTGGTGGATACCCTATCACTATTGGGAAATAAGGGACTGTGTGGGGTGGGCCCATTCTTCTCAGTCATTTGCCTGAAGGTGCTCAACATTTATTTTTGCCCAGTGGTGAGTTCTTTTATGGCTGATATGAGACTATTGAAAGCTCGTTTATCATCATTAGCCATTGTTTCTTTTCCTTTTTCAAACTAATACTCTCTATTCCCCAAATCTATGTCCTCTATTCTCTGTCTCTATACCTCTGTCTCCTGTGAGTAATGTTGTATGGGTCTCCTGGATTCATTTATAATTTTTGCATGCCCACAGCTGGCAAGGAAAATAGCTCTGATACCACTGTAATATCCCAAACTGATATTTTCCTGTTTATGTGTATATTGTAGATGGATAATAGACTTACTCCTTAATCAAATAGGAAAGCAAACCCCGAACTTTGCATGCATGCAGTTTCATGCAAATATGTGCCCTAGAAAAATATTGAGATGCTATAAAATAGGAGAAATCAATGCATATACATACCAGTATATAGATCAGCTTACGGTGAAGAGACTAGTCCTAGCATGCAAGGATTCTACTGGAGGAATAAGGAGATACACCAAATCGTCCTCCACAGGTGAATGCGCCCTCCTCTCAAAATGTATAAGATCCACAATAATAAATAAGATGTTGCTGGAAGCTTGGATGATGTGCACTAAGTTTATAATACCCCTCTGATGATGATGGAAGTAGCATGCGGAAGTTCTGAAACCTATAGGTAGGAAAACAAATTGCTTTGTCTCTAATCATGGTGTGACGGTGAAACCCTCCGGCTGGATGAATAATCAACCTCCCGGAATAACTACTGAATGTAACCTGATGATGAACTAGTGTTGAACCTGGATGATCCAACCTGATGATGAACTAGGGCAGATAGATTTCACTGCCAAAATACACCAGTTAGCTGAGCATGCGCTCAACCCCAACTTAGCTCGTCGAGCTCTCCAATTCGACTCCCCAAATCAATTATCACATAAGTGTCTTCTCCATTCGCTTTATCTTTCTTTTATAACTTTCAACTGTGAAAACCCTAACTTTTGACCTAATTAGGTCACTTAATCTTCTAATTTTCAGTTGACTTGCATGCATGCGCATGGATATTTAATCGAGTGCATGCATCATTAAATAATGCCCGGATGTCATGCATCCAGGTGGCCTTTGGCTCTAGTGGCCCTCTTCGACCCAATGGTGATATAATATTGATGCCCTAGATCTTTTATATATGGCATCAATCTTCAATTGATTCCTTGACTGTCAGTACCCACTCAAAACTATAGGAATCACATATGTTAGCGGGTTGGTCCTCAATGCCTAAGCAGAAGAGGACATTATAGCAAGGCTGAAATGCCTTATTATTACTGCAATTTCTTCTCAAGTCCCTTTGTTGAATGTGCTATTCAAGTCCCTCTGCTTTTGATCTGCTATGCTTTTCAGGTCCCTATATAAATCTAGAAACTTATTCTCTTTATTGGAATGAAACTATGTTGAAATTTAGAATGAAATTGTGACATCTACTAAAGGCTTGGGGGGTTTCCAAAACTTGATAGAAAATAAAACTTGATATGCTTTTCCCTCTCAACCCTATTTATTGACTTGTCCTCAAGTAATTCATACCAAAAGGAGAAATGTAATACAAACTAGGTATTGAAAAATGTTTTTGAGAATTTTCAATGGCCAAGTAAAATTGGTTTTCCAATGAAAATTCAAGTTTATGTTGTGCCAGTCTATGCCAGTCACCTGGTTTTCACAACTAAAATTTTTATTTTATTTTATATATATCAGAATTTTTAAGAATAAAGTGAAGGAGAAACACCAATGTGTTTGTACAACACTTGCATCTCCCTCTGTTGAGGAATATGCTGCAGGAAATATTCCTTGTTGACAGGACTATTGTAGAGTTTTAGCCTATGTCCATTGACTATGAATGTACTTACTTCTTCATCTACTGTTTGTAATTTGATTGAGCCATTGTCATATACCTCTGGAATAAATAATAAGGCCCAATCTCCTACCTGAAACGGTCACTTCTTGATGAGCTTATCATGCCATTGTGATCTTTGTTGCTGTACCAAAATAGTTTGTTTTACTGCAGCTTGTCTCATCTCATCTAATTGATTTAACTTCATTATCCTTTCTCTTTGTGATTAAGAAATCTCTACTCCTAAATCAACTACTAATTTAAAAGTATGAATTTGAAATTCAATTGGTAACAATACTTGCTTACCATAGACTAGCTGATAGGGAGTAAAACCAGTATTGTTTTTCCAAGTAATTATGTATGCCCATAAATATTTTTGAAGCTTGTCTTACCAATCTTTTCTGTGCATTTGAACCATCTTGGTCATGATTGTTTCCAAAGTTTTATTAGTAGATTCCACCTGGCCATTGGCTTGTGGATGTTAAGGGTTAGAGTTCCTATGCTTGATTTTGTACTTGTCTGCAATCTCTTGGACCAGTTTAGAAGTAAATTGTGCTCCTTGATCAGTAACAATTTCTCAAGGAGCTCCAAATCTAGCAAATATTTCTTCAAAGAGAAAATTGACTACTGTTTTTTCTGTGGATCTTGGTAATGCTTTGGATTCCACCCATTTTGTAACATAGTTAGTACATACCAAAATGTACCTATTTCCTTTTGATGGTGGATTGATTGGACCGATGAAATCAAGAGCCCATTTTTCAAATGGCTCTATGAGAACATGTGGCTGGAGTGGCATCTCATCAGATGGTACTGGTCATCCCATCCTTTGACAAATATCATAACTTCTAATATATTTCTTGGAATCTTTGAAGATAGATGGCCAGTAATACCCTAAATTGAGTATTTTGTATGTTGTTCGTTTATCTGCAAAATGGCCACCACATGGTTCATCATGATAAGATTTTAAAATTTCTAAAATCTCATCTTGCCTTACACATATTCTAATGATAAAATCATATCCTGTATAGAAAAAATCTCCATTCACCCATATGTGTCTAGAACTTTGCTTAATGATTCTTTTATTTTCTTTTGATGACATAGAGGGAGGTAGCTTTTCCGATGATAAGTAGTTAGTTGTATCAGCATACCATGGAGTTATAACAAAAATGACAAATAAGTGTTCATTAGGTAAATTATCTGAAACAGGAACAACCTCACCGAAATTATTTAATCGAGATAGAAATTCTGCCACATGATTTCCCCTTCCAGGTCTATCTAGGACAGTAATGTTGAATTATTGCATCAATAATATCCACCTTGTTATCCTTTCATTATTCATTACAACAAAACCCTGTGATTAGCATCTCTTTTAGCTTCCTTTTTAGCATTTAATATCACTTTTAGTGTATTTTTCATCATTTTTTGGACAAAGTGGACGTTTTTCCACGGGATGGCACTTTTAATGGTGTTATTTGTGTCCCTTTTTAAAAGTCGACACTATTTTGGACACTAATTAGTGTCCCAATTAGCATCCCGATTAGTGTCCCAATTAGCATCCCAATTAGCGTCCCAATTAGCATCTCAATTAGCGCCCCCTTTTAAAAGTTGACGCTATTTTGGACGCTAATTAGCATCACAATTAACATCCCAATTATCTTCCCAATTATCATCACAATTATCATCCCAATTAGCATCCTAATTAACGTCCTAATTAGCATCCAAAAAAACATCACATATAACACCAAGAATAGCCTCCAAAAAAACATCCTGAATAGCATAACACCATATATTAATCCAAGGTTAGCGATAGGAATTGTGCCATGAATTTTGGAAGGAAAAACATACAACATAGTTCCAAGTATAGATCCAAGAATTGTTTCTAGAAAACATCCAACATAGCGCCAGGTATATATCCAGGTATAACGCCTGGAATAATGCTAGAAATTCCGAAAGGACCCACGCTAGGAATTGTGTTTGAAAAATGTCTAACATAACGACATATATATCAATTTCAATGTCAATGATCATGATCCATGTGATAGTAATTTTGGATCGATCGGGGACAGGCATAGACCCATTGCTTAGGCACATGCGTTCAAAAACATGTTCGAAGATAGGGGATATGAACTACCAATGGAGCCTCGGAGATGCGATTCCTCATGTATGTTGTTGTTGATCTTAGCTTAGTAGGATTTTGAACTCGTGGAATCAACATATTTCCAATGCTAAATCTAAGGTTGGCTAAGAACCACTTTCCACATGTCATTATTAATTGGAGTTCATAACGTATTTCCAAACTTGTTGTTTGGCTGCCTCCTCATAAGTGAAGGATTCTGAGTCAATGACATGGCTTATCTAAGATATCAAACCAGAGCAACCTTGAAGCCTCACAATAGGCTTCTTAAAGAGATGATGATGATGATGATGATGATGATGATGTCAAGGACAATGGCGACGATGATGATGATTTCAAGGAAATTGATGATGACAATTGTGATAATCATGATGGCAATGACAATGATGTCGATGATGATGATAATAATCATTTCCATCATCTCCATCATCAAAAACATCATCACTGTCATTGTCATCTAGTTCATCATCGTCATCATTTAAAGCATATGGGATATGGTTACCATTTAAAGCATGCATAACAAGTGGGATATGGTTACAATTTTAAGCATGCATAACTTATAGCTATGATTGAGCACATTTTAATCTTGGAGCTTGTAGTCAAACTAGGTTTATTTACCTCTACCAAAACTTTCTTATAAGGATCATCATCATCATCATTCCTATCATTCTCATTGTCATTGTAACTATCATTGTCATCATTACTATCGTCATCATCATCATCATTATCATAATCTCATCATTGTCATTGCCATCATCTTCATCATCATTATCTAGATCATCATTCATCTCATCATCATCGTCATCATTGTTATCATCATTATCAACAACAACATTGGCATCATCATCATCATATAATCACATCATTGTGAATGTCATTATCATCAAATCAATTGCATTTATTGTGTCCACTTTAGCACCCCAAATCAATTACACTTATATTCTCCTTATGCTAGGGTGTCTAGGTGCAAAACTAGGTGGATTATATCAGGATGATGCTAAAGTGGATGCAAATTGCGTCCACTTTAGCATCCCAAATTAATTACATTTAAATTCTACTTTTTCTAGATTGTCTAGGTGAAAAACTAGGCACATTATATAGAGATGTTGATAAAATCGACAAAAGATTATTTGATGAAGAAAGACGACAAAAAAATCAAAATATGAGGTTTCCTCGATTTGGCATCTTAGTTTTCCTTTCCTATTGTATAGTTAATCAAAAGTATTTTAATTTGGAGGGTAGTGTGGGCTAGGAAATCGATATGGGGTGATATCTTATGATGATTTGAGGTCCTGCATGCATCCTCCATGCTTCATACCCTCCAGTGGGTAGCATGATATCCCTTGTACTTTCAAAAAAAAAATGGAATGCATAAGTAAATCAATAATCATGAAATTGATAGTAAACAATTGTAGTATGGGGCAATAGGCCCAAAATGATTTTGTATTATATTACATCATAATATGAATTGTTTTAGTATTAGAAAATAAATATGTTACCATGAAACAAAATGGTAGAACCTAAAACCAATGGTCGGCATATGGTACATGTGGAAGGAGCCACTATGAAGGCCACAACTATAACACTAAAGAGGTATTGGTCCTATCATTTCCAAATTTCATTTGGATACACCCTTTGCTCCCATCAAAGAGAAACCCCATTTTTTAGAGTTCCTTTACAACAGTATATGGGTATATTAATTCATTACATGTCATAGTTAGGTAGTAATGCAATGATAGTTCATGCAGGGTTATTTGGAATATGTACACATAAAATACTCCATCGATGTATTGCAATGAAACCTTTTTACAAGTACTAGTCCCAAGTGTGACAAACATAAGTTCAAGTTTGTCACTTCTATGACATCTAATTAACACCTTTGCAATTTCTAAAGGGTGATTTTACATGTTTGGTAGTGAAGTTTAGTACACTGACAACACAGGTTTCATATCCCAACACAAATGAACCCAATAAAGAGAAATACACCATTGGACCCTTCTAATTATGATATCATTATTCTAGTTGCCTTATCCATGATCTACAACCATTGGTTTCATTCACATCCTCCAACTCATCTCATGGAACAAAAAACATAGAACAAAGGGGACAGGAGGAAACAATCCTTATTTTGTTGAAGAATACTCGGGCTTAGGGAATCCCATCAAATTCAACTTGATTGGATTCAAACCCTATTCTAGTCAAGTCATTCTCAATTGGTATTGCTTTTGAACCATGTCATGTATGTACTCGTAGGAGTAGGACCCAATGCTGATTAGTCAAATTCCTTGTCATCCAATCCTTTGGGGCTCTATGAGGTCTCAAGTTCAAGTCCAAGTGCTGGAAAATGGGTATAAATGCAATTTCCCAATTTTACCGTTCACAAACACATTTTCCACTAGAGAAGGATATTGATGGATTGAGCTTTGTAAAAGTCATGATGGTAATGTTGAATTTCATTTGGAGGTTTTGCACAAGAGAATGAATATAGAATGTTAGATTACCTCTCCAATGGTGATCAAGGTCAAAGCAATGGCATTGGCTTAAGGACCCCTCCTTGAGCAATAACAAATATTACTTGACAGTAAGTACTACTAGATTTGGCAATTTCCAACCTTATAGACACGTTATTATGTTTCTAGTGTTGTAGATAGTAGACCGATGAATCTATTCTGACATGAATGTGTATTATTTTATTGTAATTGAGCAGAGTTATGATAGGATTTGTTGTTCTATATACTAATACATTATGATGTGAAATTTGAACTAATTTAATTTATATTGATTATTGTATTTTTTCTATCTTTTAATAAAAATAGATTTTGAATTGCCATTGATTCGATGAAACCCACTAGTAATCTAACCGCACTGGTAAAGGGTGCAACAGTGTTACAGGGGATTCATCTTCTTGGGAAACACACTGGTAATCTAACCGCACTGGTAATCTAACTTTGTTTATGAGGAGGGCACACCACTTAGTACCCATCATTCTTAGCTATCTCCAACTCTGAGAACAAAGGGGAGACGCCCTTTTATGAGATTTTTGTCCAGATCCCAGTCTTCATTTGCGAAGGGCATAGAAGTGTTACAGGGGCTTCATATTCTTGTGAAATGTACTGGTGATCTAACTCTTCTTATGAGGAGGGCGCATCACTGAGTACCCATTATTCTCAGCTATATCCAAATCTGAGAACAGAGGGGGCACACCACTTGGCCCTTGTTCAAATATCACCCCGTTAAATATCTACAAGTTTGGTGAACGGTGAAACCATTATGTTTTAAGGTGAAGAATGTGATTGTGATTTCCATATTATTTCATTATGATGATACAATATTGTTGTACAAAACGTGGGCTCTTCCACAATTCATTTATATCAATTTTAATGAAATTGTGTGGGTCATTCTACTTGGAAAATCGTTGCTTAACTTCAACATTATGCTATTGGGTTTGATCTTGAGCACTGGTAATTTCGTGGAGAATATCAAGTGGAGGTTTCCTTACTTTGAATGGTGCAATTGTTCACAAATTTGTGATACTTCTAAGGCATATTTGCGGAAATAATAAACTTCTCTTGTGGACTGGCTTATGAGTTCCAACAACAGCAAACCAAGTAGTGAAGGGCAAGTTCATAGAGTATAGAATTTTTTTCTAAGTAAGTTGTAATAGGAAAGGGGGACAATAAATTGCATTTGGAGGTCAAGATCTCATTGTTTTTCAAGATGGTGCAGTGGTATCCATTACCATTCAAGTGGCTACTCAACCAGATTTGAATACAAGTTCCATTACCCCAGATTTGCAAATTAATAGCCAACTACCAGTACAAGCTTGTGGACTCAGGAGTGGGGGCATTTTCTTATCCATCTAGACCATATAATCATTGTGGGTGACTATTGTAGCAAGAAGACCACTATCTCCACCCCAACGTTACAATAAAACATCTCCAGGCATGTATTTCCAGTTGAAATAAAATTATCAGTTTGAGTTCACTCCTTATGACTGTGTGTAATGAATGGATTGTTGATTGTCTTATTATATAAGCATATATGTTGATGTGAAATATCATATAAGGCTACATAAACACAATATTAAACATTAGAAATAAACACACCATTGAATCAACTAAGATGCCACCTACAACAGTATGCAGCCAAACAATTTGATGAAATCTATGAGCCAATTTACTTAGAGTAAGATACAGTGGCGTTACTTCATAGAACAATCAATGAGCCATATTAACTCATCTACATCATTATGTGTTTAAGTGCTAATTAAATATTCGGAATATGTATCTTGGTCAAGTGTTGTCAATCAAAATAATAGAGTAAAGTGATTTTTAGTGCCCATAAATTCTTAGGCTAATTAGCCAATTGTGGGAAAAAATCTAGTCCATAGTGCTTGGGATTTTACAACATATTTTAAATGGAACGATTTACATGTGTTAAATTTGATTTTGAGGTATCATTGGCTAAAGTTAATAACTTAGTTTAAATAGGGTTTGGTATTACATCTCGTATCAGAGCCACAAGTTCAAACCCTAGGGACTTTGAACACTTAGCCCTATGTAGAGGAATTCATGTTATTACAAGGAATTGATTCCGTGAATGTTGCTTGTTTTCAATATTTGGTTTTCCAACCCCAACCCTATTCTTATTGTCCAAGAAAATGGGTAGTTTGTAAATAGTTTAGTAGGTATATATTTGTTAGTGAAGTCAATTTTAAAATGCCTTCCATAAGACCAAAGCAAATATCGATCCAAGTAGTTGTCTTGCATCTTTTCTAGAACCTTAGCAAGTGGGTAGCTAATAGCAAAGCTCCCACCTCCAAAATCCATGCCATAAGAAAGAAAAATATTTTGCTTGACATTCTCTGAATTGTTTCCAATGTAGTAGTATTGACGGTGGTCATACTTGGATGGCACTTGCAACATATTTTCTAGGAAGAAAACAATATCATCATCACACATGACAAACCAATGGACATCTGAGAAATTGATCCATAATGTCTTCAAAACAATATTTGAAATCCTAACTGTTGAATGCAACCCCTTCTTAAAAGTATACCTAAACTTGAAATTATCCTTTGATTCCTTCATTGGGGTTAGAGAGGCCGATTGGGGTTCATCCATTTTTTTAGTTCAACCACACAAACCTCCTCACTGTTAGCATCTAAGTTGTACTTAGTGGTTTTTTATCAAGTGAGCCTGGTGAATCAGACAAAGATGATTTGT
Organism: Pseudotsuga menziesii; assembly: GCA_001517045.1. Taxonomy (NCBI): domain Eukaryota; kingdom Viridiplantae; phylum Streptophyta; class Pinopsida; order Pinales; family Pinaceae; genus Pseudotsuga; species Pseudotsuga menziesii. Next base: position 61,200 of record LPNX010549596.1, read on the forward strand.
TCAGACCCTTCTGAATTGCTTCTGGGAAGTGTTTGTTGTACTATATCACATGTTCATACCCCATGGTTGAGTTGTAATAAAATGTTCTAGCATGATAGTGTATGTAAAAGACTCGGTCTCATAGACTTTATTTCTCAATCCGATCATCCCATGGTGTTTTTTCCCTTGGTTATTATTGGTTTTTGAATAAACGACTGATAATTTATGAGTTTTTCACTCAATACCTCCAAAGTTGGGGTGGTCGGCTTGACATTTAGGCTTATTGAGATTATTAGAGTCTATGTGTCAATGTATAAACATGCTAGGCATCATGGTCGAGTCATATCAACATGTCTAAGTCCCCCTAGGTTTTTAATTTTTTTAATATTTTAAGTTTTTTAAATTTTAATTTTTCCATAAAACTTAGGCTATTTTTTAATAGTCTAATTGGAAATTTTGGTTTTGTAATAAAAGTGGGTTCAATAATCAGTTTCAGTCATGGGGGTGCTCATTTTCAAGCTAAGAACATCATGTAAACCTATAGACCCACTATTTCCAAGTTTTGAGTGATTTTCCATCACTAAGGTCAGACAGTCCCAAAAAATCAATTATTGATTATTTTAATTGATAAATTGATGAATAATGGAGCAAATCCAAAATCCTAGATCAATGGATTCTCAACCGATTTGATTGAAATCAGTCTCATCGGCACCAAATTAACCAGAGATTACAATTCCTTGACTGAAGGAGCTAATCAAGGCAAATCCAGAGTTGAACTTCAGCCTCCTTTATGGGGAATTGCGCCCTCTCTCTCTCCTCCACACGTGTGGGCTCTTCTGAAAGCTCTATGGTTAATGATGATTCAGTCAGCAGGTTGATGTGTCAGCTCAATCAACCCTCTGATTGATAGTTAGACTCAATGGAAGCTCAGTCCAGCTTCAGATCAGGCATTGATGGACTCTCCTTCAGCTGCAGTTGTCTATCTCCTTGGGATTTGCGCCCCCTCTAGGCTGGGGTTTCAATTTTTTGTATAAATAAAGCACGGCTGCCTCCTTTCCGAGTTAGTTAGATTGGATTGAGGAGCTATTGCTGTTGTGATACTGTGTAATATCTTTTGCTATTGGAATAAAGTGAAGCTTTGGAGGCCAAAACGGTGTAATGCTCTTATGTGTGTGGAATTAACATTGTCTTGTAGCTTTTTGTTGTTACCAGTGTCTCTCTCTCAATTTTTGCATCTGAATCTTGTCTGGCTTGAATGATTCAACTGAATCAATAGGAGTATAGTTGGGCAAGTAAGATTACTTGTTTCTCAATATCTCATAGCATATATGTTTGAAGATTCAGATTATACATGTTTAAATAAGTTTATTTGCATGTAATCCCTCTCTTTTTTCATATATCTCTATCCAGATCTCATAAGGTTTTTGTGCATGATTGTTTGTTAGTTTCCAGGTAGCAGGGGTTGGACGAACTATGGATCTAGCTTGAATCCAATGGGCATCCGACTGTTTTGTGAAGGCATTGTCCCTCGACATTCGTGACTAACTAGTCTTTTTTGCAAATCCATTCCAGCAACAAGCGCTCTTCTTTTCCTCTTCCTCCTTCAAATTTTTTAAAATCAGTTCGGTTACTTGTTTTGCAGCTTTAAAATTGTTTAGATCTATTAATTTCAGAATTTATTTCACATATATCTTTCTGCCTTAAAGCTCATAAACTAGATCTCATTTCTAAGAAAATTTTACAAGCATTCTAGACTTAGTTTTAAGGAAAATTGTCATTTTTCAAGGCTGTGAAAGCAGATCTAAAGCTTGTTGAATGCATGGTTGTTTCCTTAGAATCTAAAAATTTATATTCAGCAATTTAATTGCTTCATATTGGCTACCCAAAAATCAGGCCAAGATACCAAGGAAATTTTGCTTTCCTTGGTTCGTTTTCTGCTTCTTTAAAAACTAGTTTTAACTTAGAATTTTTGGGTAAAAAGTGTGTTCATCCAAAACTACTTTTGAGCATATTTAACTATGATAAGATTATTAGTTTTTATTAGTTATAACAGAAAAGAGGAGGAGGTGCTGTCCAGAAAGCATTTTTGGACCATTCGAAACCCCCCAGGAGGTTCCCGTCTTCCCAAAATTTCAAAATTTCGCAATTTGTAAACCTTTGGTCTCATTCCGTATAAGGACCAAGTGGATTAATTTCAATTTGATGATATTGTAATTTCTACTAATAAAAAGAAAAATCTTTTTGAATAGGCTCTTTCCCTCCTAGGGGGATTCGTGTCCATGTCATTTTTTACATTTTTGCATCTTTTTTCAATCTAGTGTAGTTCTAATTTGTAGGGGTAGTATAATTTGACTTATAATGATTGTCATATTCCATATTTGGTGGTTTCAAAGTAATTTTAATACTTACCCCATGAGCCTCATGTTGAGCCGAAAGGTGAAGAAAGGGTCGTGGTAGTCTAATTAGAAAATTGTGGTTTGCTTATTTGTTTATGCTTCATCTGCTATCATTAATTGTTTTAATAATCATAATAAAATCAACTCCTCCTTGATTCCCCCGATTGAGGTCCACTTGGACCGAAAGAGGTTCCTGGAGGGTTTTCTTTCTAATAAGAACACCTCTTTTAAAATTTTCTAAAAATAACAAAGAATCCAGTGTGTATGATCTGTACTTGGCTGCAGTTCGTTCGATCAGTCAAGCTGCATCAAAAGCACTTGAGTGACTAGATTAATTAGTCTTCACCTCCCAAATTGACAAACCATTAGGCAAAAATCCAACGCTTCGAACAAATTGTAAGCGGTGGCAAAATACCCAAAGGAGTGGGAACAACTGAAAAGTGACTTTGAGGCGCCGATCTCTGTCACACCCTAATGGGTGTGTTATGAACAACAGTCTTCAAGACTCCGTTCCATCCCACAAACACCTTGCGGGTAGCCGTGAAAGTTTACTTTTGGACATACTCCAAGTACCCCTCGGGTATGTCTGGAGTCCCATTTTTACCTAATTTATTTCATTCACATTCCACATTAATTTAAAATCTACCAAGAGACATTTGTAAAACATTCTTTCAAGCGCATGCGAGCACATTATTTTCTCTATTGACTCCATTTAAGGCACTGGTGATTTATTTGATCAATTCTTTTGATTATATATATATATATATATATATATATATATATATTTAGTGTCATTACTGTGCTTATCTGCTTTAAATGTTGCATCTTGTTATCTTTTGTTTCCACTGGTTAATTTCAAAAAACTCCTAAACAACTTAATCAATATAACACCATCACACTAAGTAATTAGCTTTATTAGTTTAATAGGGTCTACCCCCTTGGCTTCGTTAGGAGCTAGCCTAAATGGAGGAGTCAAGAACAAGGTGACAGCCTTGACTCAAGACTTGCCCCCAAGGACACACCGAGTGGCTTGAATATTTCTGCCACGTAACCCGGGTGTGTGAAAGGTGGCAATACTCACAACATCCGATTTCCACCATATATCAATGTACTATTTTCTCTGGTTCCTTTTTCTAGTAGAAGATGATATTTCAAAAACTAAGTTGGGAAGTGTGGAACTGCTACGAGTTGTGTTAGATAATATTTTCTTTGTTTTGTGTATTTGGGTAGGCCCTGGTGAAGAAGACAGAGCACTAGACGAATAAACAGATGTATCGGTGTTCATCACCATGACAGAAAAACATCTTCAAACTACCTAGGACCTTGAGCTGAAATCGTTCCAATGAGTGTTGCCTCTGACTTGCTACTTCTGCAACATTTTCCTCAAAAAAATTCTCACCGCCCATGTGGATATCCTTCAAGTTTCATAGACGACAACACACAAATGCTACACACCCTCAAGGGACCAATTTAGCTCCAGATTACTTGATTTGGTCTTTGGATGCCTCAATGGAACATGTGATGCATCTGATAGATTCCAAAAGAGCCATGTGAATTGGCAGAAAATATATTATAATAAGCCATCTAGGGATATCCTGCAATTTGTCATGTGCAGTAGAAACATTATCCAAGTTAAACCTAGTTAGTGAAGAGAGTAAGCGAAGTTGAATTTATCTTCTGGTTAGGTTCGTTGCAAAGAATCGGGGACGGCTGAATTGATCCTCTGGTTGAAAATATGGGTTGATCTCTCAGGTATCCAATTCCCTCCTCTGCTGCCAAGTGTTGTGTAAAACACTGCCACTTATGTTTAAATTTGGAACTGATAGGATTAATCTCTTGACTGTTTATCTTTGACTGCTATCGATTTCCTCTAATTCAGAATATCTACCCCTCAAACCTGGAATTAATATGGATTTTACTAAAGATACTGAATCAATACCTGGAATCCTGGAACTGCTTTCCAATAATAGTATGTGAACAAATACATATTAAATGGGCTCAACACGTATGGTAATTTACCATATTATCCTCTACTTCCGGGTGCTTATCGAATTCACTGAAAAATATTTCTAATCAACAAAATCACGATTAAAAGATAAGCATTATCCTTTTGAAAGATCAACTGAAGTCAAAACCTTCTCTATCTTCATGAATTTCCAAATTCTCTATTTCGAAAGTTATTAAATAAATTTTAATTCCTTTTCCTAAAAATGAACAAATTTGACCTAAGATTCAATAGCCTTCAAATTTGTTGTAAGACCGTGGAAGATACAATAAAGGAAGTGACAATGATGAAGCTGGATTTATTTGGAGTAAACTTACCTTTCGATCATAGTAGGGACAAATCCACAGTCACTTATGTGCAATACTGGCAATTTTGCATCTGCCATTACTGACAGTTTGATATTTGAGTATCTTCACATGGTGAAAGAGATCAAATGAACCATCAATGTAGACAATGTGTGCATTTGGTCTAGGGCCCTTTCCATTTGAAACCTTCACAATGCGTCTTGATGTAGGAAAAAATGAGAAAGTAGGAAAAAATGAGAAATTCAGTTCCACTAGAAGTACCCCCACTTTCAGCTTTGTGACTCTGCCCATATATAAATTTATGCTATGAAGAAGCATGAGTATGAATGTCACTAGTGAGTCTGAACAGAAGTGTTAATCAGTCCTTTGCATATTCACCTTGTATCTCAACTATCCAAGGTGGTTGGATTTGGGTGGCAAAAAAAATTAGGATTTCCATAGGTTTTGAAGAAAGGGAAGAAACTTGTATTAGTGAGTTTCTGTGATTGTATTATGCATAGCATTCTAGAAACTAAAATTAGGGCCCTGTACCTTGCTGAACCATTTTTTTTGTGTTGGGTCAAACTTTGCTGATTAGAAAATGCCAGACTGTTAGAGGCTTTTCCTAGTTAGTATTTGCTCCATGTTCACAGGACATGGGCAATGGATAATATTTCTTCCTTGCAAGTTGGCAGTTGAGAAAGGAGGCCAAGCCCAAACAGAGGATCACGTTGATCAGCAGCTCCATTCTTAATAACCATGGAAATTTAATACATGCTCCTACAAATACAGTAGCAGTCTGATTTCCAACCCCTAATACACTCTCAGCCTTCTCGGCTGGAACTCACCCTTTCATTACAAATCCAAAATAATTTATAGAGTTACATGACATGAATTTCTTACGAGATTACTAAACCAGAGATAAAATAAGACTCGAATCAAATGCCAGAAAATATGGAGCTATCTGGAATAAGTCTTGATTTGCTGATTACCCTGCGTATAAATTCGAATCTAGATGAACACTGCTGTTCATTATTCCTGAATTGTGCTGCCACCTGTATCTTTGAATATGGAGCCACTTGCTGAGAAAAATGCTTGAAATCTAGGACTGATTCTTGACCTGCAATTTTGTTTACACCTGTATACTCCAATGTTGTCATAAAATCATGAAATGGTATTTAAGTCTGAGATATGCTCGGTCACCTTCAAATGTTGATCTTTCTTCTCCAAATCTGGAATTGATTTCTGATGTTCGTTTTATGCCTTCGAATTTAAGATATAAATCTAGAAATCTGGAGATGACTACTCAACCTCTGTTGCCAACTTCTCTTTAAATTTGGAAAAAAAATCCTCTGTTTACTGATATTATGCTTTAAAAACATTAGATGTAGGAACTGCTTTTCTAAATATGGATTAAAACGCCAATTAACTGCCTGAAGAAATGGATTTAGTTGTCTTACTGTTGTCTTCAAAATGTGGATTTTAACACAAGAAATCATTGCGCTGATGAAACTTGGTGATGATACTAGCTGTGTTTACCTATGTGATGAAGTAGCTTTTAAACTTGGACATTAAAACAGTCATCAACTCTTGTGAATATTCTGAATACTAAAGGTCGGGTCTCTTGACATCAAGCAATCAACGTGTTAATTTAAATGATGAATGTCAACTATTTACACCCAAAATCATTGAAAATTTGATTCCAAATATTTCATGGAGATCTGGGCAAGAAAAACATTCTTTATTCAAAATGACAGTTATTGGTACTTTTATAATACTCATTGACACTAGGTAATGGAAGTGATCTCGGTCATGAGATTTGGAGTAGGTCTTCTCCATGTGAATTTTCCAATGATACCACCTGGGTTCACCCCCACGTTTTCATCTTTCGGTGATCTCCTCCTGATGTTCTCCGTGACATTTAGCATTTATCTTGGGCAATTGCTGTTTTCGTTCCAAATCTTTTGTCCCACATGAGTAAGGGGAAATAGTTTATTGAACTGGGTGCGTGAGCTCCTTTTAAGATGGGCTTTGGCGTGACAGTTTATTTGGTAGACTTTCGATGGGAGAAGAAAACATAACAAGACAACCCCAAACCTTTATAAACCTTACTTTATCTCCATTAAAAAGAATAAGCCGTAACATATTGAAAGGATTATGAATAAGACTTTTGAATTTGATCATAGGATTTTATTTTTATATTTTCAAAACCTTTCTTTTTTAAATGAGATGAGATAAGATAAGTAAAAGAAAAATCAAGATTTTTCATAAAATAAATATAAAATATTATTTAGAAAACTATATAAAATAGTTATTTAAATAATAGAAGTTTATATTTATTTTATTAATAATAATAAAACTTATTATTAAATTTGGCTTGATTTCAAGTAATTAAGACAACTTTGCATTTTGAACATACTTATGGAGGCCAAAGAATTGAGGTTAAAGTAAATGCAGGACTTGACCAAATCAAGAGTTTAAGGCTTTATAAACTCTGACAAGATTGACGTAAAGAATTAAGGCTTAGGCTAATTAACTCAAAGTTAACAAAGGTTGGGATTTTGAGGATGATCACTACACTTCACAAGCTTGAAGATTGAGATGAAGAAAAGCTTACCAGATTGCGACAAGAACTTAGTGGTTTGGTGAAAAGATGTTGGGTTATAAGCTTATAGTAGCAAGAATTGAGGTCCTTTATCTACGTGCTGCGGAATCTTTAAATGTTGATGGTCGTTTTCCATCTAGAATATGATTCTGTCTTGATCCTAGTCAAATTACTTATTCCTCCTGAAATTTAATTGAAATATTGACAAATATTGGTTGGACATCTAAATATCAATGCTGCAGTTAATGTCTCTTGTTTTCTATGCAGGCACTGGGGAAGAGAGCATATATGGTGGAAAATTTGCAGGTCAGCTAGCACATGTTTTTTCAAAACATCTTTGCTTTGAATAATCTTATTTATATTGTCAGAATTGTATGGAACATTCCCTATTTCTTATCACATATGAGAATTTTTAGCTACGTCATGATGGCCCTGGTATTCTATCAATGGCCAATGCTGGCCCAAACACCAATGGTTCTCAGTTCTTTATTACTTTTGCGGCAACACCTCATCTTGATGGGTATATACTTGATTCCATATCTTGAATGCCAATTATGATTTTTTGTATTCACCTGAGTTTGTTTGAGAAAATTTACATGTTGGTTGTGATCGATATATTTTCTCTTTATCCTTGACTCATGAGTGTCACCATATGGCAATTTTGTATTTTAGATATACAAGATTCTTTTACCTTGAAATAATGGTTATTTTCTTTGGGTGTCAAACACCAATGTATTTTTACCATTTGACCTTTTAAATCCTGATAATTTTTTGTAGAAAGTTCTCTTCAGTCTAGTTCAATTGGTCTATATGCTACTAAGGGGGTGAGGCTAGCATTTGTCTGACTAATGTGGATATCTTGCCTCTCCCCATCTCTATTTTCTGTTTTACTCTCATATCATTAATGTCCCTTTTCTTATTATCTACAACAAGCATGTCGTATTTGGAAGAGTTTTTGAGGGAATATATGTAATGAAGAAAATTGAGGGGTTATTAACTGCAGATCAAGGCAGGCCTATTGTTATAGTTAATATTTCTAATTGTGGCGAAAATAACCCATTATTTCCAGGAAAATATAACGGTATAGTTGCAGTTGCTGAAGGTACATTTATCGTTTAAGTTGTAAGCATCGTGATATGCCATTGTTGAATATTTAACTGACCATAAATGTTATAATTCTTTGACTAATATCTTGAATGTAATTTGTAGAAATGGTTTTCTTTTATTCCTTTTAGATATGAAAATTTGGATTTATCTGCAGATAAAAAGAAAGTAAAGAAATAGAAGGATACAAAAGAAGCAATGTCAAGTGATGATAGCCAAAAAGTGCGTAAAAGGAAAAAGCATAGGAAGGTGCATAAGGACCAATGAAAGAGGAGGCAAAGTCATTATTATTTTTATTCAGATACCTCATTAGAAACTGATTCAGATTCAGACACTTATGATAGTGAGTTTGAATCGAACTCTTCCTTGTCATATGATACTAGCACTTCAAGTGAAGATGATAGGGTGAGAAGAAAGAATAAATCATCAAGAAGAAACAAGCATAGACATACAAAGAGACGGAGGGACAAGCACAGAGGGAAAAGACATAGTTGGAAAGTGAAGAGAGTAAGACGAAAGTCCAAGTGGTATGGATTCTTTCTCTCATTAAAAGGGGAAATGAAGACTGACCTAGAACTACTGGAATTGTTATTAATGTCTATCATTTTGCTTTTGATATTATTTTGGCATTTTTCAATATATATATTATTTCATATAGTTTGGTGTTGTATAATTGTACGTTGTGCACTTTGTTGTCTTCTTAATTTAATAAACGGAATTTTCTCTCCAAGGAGTCCCAGCAGGAGCCCTCAGAAGAGTTTGAGCAGAAGCCCTAGAAGAAGCTTGAGAAGAAGCCCTAGAAGGAGCTTGAGCAGGAACAAGAGTGAGAGTCCTAGGAGAATCTCAAGCATGAGCATGAGTAGAAGTCCTAGAAGGGTATTGAATAGAAGTCCTTGAATGAGTCTAAGTAGGAGCCTAAGTGTGATTGCTCGCAGGGTTGTAAGCAGGAGCCCAAGTTGCATGGCTTTAAGTAGGATCCCAAGTGTGATTGCTTGCAGGCCTTTAAGCAGGAGTCCACAAAGGAGTTTGAGTAGGCATTCACGGGAAAACCTAGCTCAAAGTCCTTTGAAAAGTTGAAGCAGGCCTTCAAGCAGAAGGTTGTCAAGAGGATCAAGTCGAAGTCCTGTTGTTAATAAGAGTACACTTCCCCATCCTAATCAAAGTTAGATTGCTGCAAGAAGTACTAGCCCAGAGGGCACACCTAAAAGTGTGAGAAGAGGTCGTGGATTCAACCAGCATTACTCTTATGCTCGACGTTATCTTACACCATCTCCAGATCTCTCTCGCCTTAGTGAAAGGAATATTCCTGAAAGCGACACATTTGTATGCATTCATAAAGCCTCATTAAATTGCCAAAGTTGGAAAGAATTTCTAACAAAACAATTTTATTTTGTTGTGGTAGATATTCAAGTTATAAGAGTTATTTCGAGTGCTCTCCACCAAGACATTATAGAAACCCACCAAGAGGCATGACTCCTCCAAAGTCAGAAAGCATTATATTTGTTGTAGTGCTTGAATAAATATGTTATGAATATACTTTTAGCAACCTCTTTTATAATATTTTTGTCAAGGATATAGTTTGCTACGTTATTGTCTACATTTTCACTAGAAATATTTAACCTCGTAGGATGCTTGCTTTAACGCAGGTACATGAGGAGCAGGAGTCGAAGCATGAGTTGTATCCCTGTAGCTTATCAAAACCAGAGAAGAAATCAAAGTCTCAACCGCAATCGTAGTCCTGTAGATGAGTGCCCTATAATGATTGTAGTTTGTTAAGTATATCTGATTCTATTCCTTCTCCTAGTGTTTCAAATCATGCCTAGTTTTCCAAAGAAAAAGTTAAAAATATATCCTCATCCTATACTCTATGGCCCCATGAATATGCTTATATCCAATGTTGTTGGGGATCATGTAGATCTCCCAGTGTAAGCACTGCAACATCACCCTGGGAAGCGAATAAACATTATGAATTGGAATCACAATATATCCTAACCATTTGTCCTTGTGGATACTCATTAGCTTTATGGAAGAAGGAACTTTGCTCATCCCATGGTGGATAAGATCCATGTGAAGCACCAACTATTGGGTTTATCATCCTCTTTTGATTCTCCTTATTGCTCCACTTATACCTGGCTCTAGGATGATCATGCTTATCTACTATATCCTTGGCATCCACACTAAGATAATTGTTGTTGATAGGTCTCATATAGTGGTACACTTACGGTTTCCAGGGAATAGCAAGTTATGTTAAAAATTCCTAGAAAAGGTTTATGGATTTCATAACCTGCTTGATCATATATTGTGAACTTATACAATCTATCATCCTTTGCCGACCATTAGATACTCAAATTTGTGTATTGATCCATTTTACCATTATAATGGACTCTGTAAGTTAGGTTCCCAAATTCTTAAAAGGTGTTAGATCAATGGAAGAGTGCCTTCCTTACAAGCAAGAGGTTGGTGGTTCGATTCCTCCATGCCTTAATGATATTATAATATCGGGCAAAAAAAACTAAACTAGTAAGCAAAAAATAAGAGATAAGTGACCAACAATGAGAGATAACTGACCAAACAAATTGACCAAAATTCGTATATAAAACTACTAAAAACGACTAAATTAGTGACCTAAAAATGAGAGATGAAAAACTAGGCATTAAAAAGGATGCAACACGTGGCGCTAATGATGAAGCCAAACATGGCGCTGATATGGTAGCAAAATAAGACACACAACTAGGCATTAAAAAGGATGCAACACGTGGTGCTAATGATGAAGCTAAACATGGCGTTGATATGGTAGCAAAATAAGACGTTACTTTGGATGCAAAGCTGGGGCTACATAGGAAGCAAAATATGGTGCAACAATAGAAGAAATATTTGGTGTCATTTTGGTAGCAAAACAGGATGCAAAAAAGGAAGAAAAAATTGGTGCAAATTTGGAAGCGAAAATTGGCACATATTTGGAAGTAAAACATGGTGCAAAATGGGATGCTAAAGTGGTAGCAAAAATGGATGCTAAATTGGATGCTAACATGGTGCTATTAAGGATGCAAATATGGCGCTAACGAGGATGTCATTTAAGAAGCAAAAGTGGACACTCGCTAGGAAGCAAAATATAACGATTTAAGAAGCAAACCTTGACGTTGTTTAGGAAGCAAAGTTGGACGTTATTCTGGAAGCAAAAAAATACTTTTTTTGAGACGCTTCAAGTTTTGTCCATGACGCATCCCATTTAGCGTCTAGTTTGACCACTCAATGTAAAAAAAATACACTAAAAAGAGACGCTAAATGGGACGTTAATTCCAGGATTTGTTGTAGTGATTAATATGATTGCTCATTAAATATCTTAAGGTAGAGTGATATGTATGGACAAAGATTTCATAACCAATAATGTAATGGAAAAATTTGTTCACAGCATGTACTACTGCCAACATCTTGTTATTAGTAACTGTGTAATTCAATTATGCAGGGGTTAGATTTTTTCTAATAAAGTAAATAGCATAAGTCATAAGATTTTCTTTTTGACCCAAAGATGCCCCAATTTTAGTGTTTGGTGCATCTGTAGAGATGTGAAACGGTAATGCCCAATCAGGCCCTCTTAAGATAGGTTCTGTTGATAAATTTTCTTTAAGTTTCTGAAAGGAAACTTGACAATTAGTATCCCAATGAAAATGTACATCTTTGGAAAGAAATTTGAATAATAGAAAAGTTGTTTTACTAAAATGTTCAATAAACCTTCGGTAATAGCCTGCATATCCAAGAAAACTTCTCACGTCTTTTTTATTTTTTGGTTGTCATAAATTGACAATGAATTGTATTTTTGCAGGATCCACATTTATTCCAGATGATGAAATATGATGACCTAACACTATCCCTTCAGTTAACATCATGAAATATTTTTCATTGCTAAGGGAAATATTTGATTCTATGCATCTTTTTAGGATTTTATCTAAATTTTTTGAGGCATATTCAAACGTGTTTCCATACATAGAAAAATCATCCATATATACTTCTACACATTCATATTTTAAATCAGCAAAAATAGCCAATAATGCTCTCCGAAAAGTAGTTGGAGAATTACATAGACCAAAAGGTAAAACTTTGTAGCCATATGTACCCTAGGGGTATGTAAAAGTAGTTTTGTCTTGGTCTTCTAATGTAATTCTGATTTGATTGTATCCACGGAATCCATCTAAGAAGGAAAAATATATTTTCCTAGCTAGTTCATCCAATACTTGATCAATGAATAGTAATGGGAAATGATATTTAAGTGTTGCTTTGTTCCCTATAATCTACACAAATTATCCACTTTCCATTTTTCTTAGGAACAACCAATAACGGAGAAACCCATTGACTATCGGAGATAGGGTAAATAAATCATATTTTTAATAAATTTTGCAATTCTTCTTTAACTATTTCTTTCAATATGGGGTTCATTGTTCGTTGAGGTTTCCTTAGAGGTCTTATATTATCATCTGTGTAAATATGACGAGTACATGTTTCCTGATGAATTCTTGGCATGTCAGTATATTCCTAAGCAAATGCATTGTGATATTTATTCAATAATGCAATCAATTGTTCTTCTTGTGATAAAGTAATATGTGCACCAATATTCAAGTATTTCCCAGGACTATTTTCAATGGTTTTGATCTGAGCATTTTTTATTGAATGAACAGAAAAATATCATCAAATGATGTTTCCAAAGAATCAATTGTGCAACTTTCCTGAAATTTTTGGCCTAAGACCTAATTTGCAACAATATTTTGCATGTTCCTTAATTGTTGAGAGATACCTAGTTCAGAAATAAAGTAATCTAACAAATCTTCATTTCTTTCCTCTCGAAAAAAAAAATGATTAATACTTAAGATGGGTTGAATTACTTCTTTATGTTTATCTTTTGTTTCATTAATCTAGGATAACCGATTTGTCATAGAAGGTCTTTGAGAAGAAGGATAAAGTGTAATTTGTTTCCTTTATGTTCCATGTGAAATGATCATATTTCTCATTCTACAACCAATAAAATCATTAGCTGTAGCCAACCAAGGCCTTCCAAGAATAAATGGATGTCCCCCTAAATTATATTTTGGTTGAACAGCTAAGAAATCCACTAGATACTCCCAGGAATCCAGAGAAACTATGATTTATTCAAGTATCCCTTCTGGTGCTATTTTAAATCTATCAGCTAGCTCTAAGATTGTAGTGGTTGGTCTAAGATTTTTCAAATCCAAATATCTCATTGTTTCCAGTGTCATTACATTAATAGCCGCACTTAAGTTAATTAATGTTTTTAAAATTGAAAAGTTGTTGATAGTTATTGTTACCATTAGAATTCCTAGATCAACATATTTTTCAACAAAAATAGTATTTGACATTAAGCCTGCTAAATTTTCAATTACATGGATTTTTGGTGGATCTTTCTTTCTTTTTCCAGTCTTGTTTAAACATAACTCCTTAATTGCCTTGGTATAGATTGGGATATTTTTAATAGATTTCAATAAGAGAATTTTTACACAGACATTTGTTAATTCATCTAAGACATTAAATTTAGGAAGAGTAATTGATGATTTTTCCTTAACTAACCTTTATGGAAAAGGAGGTGTTTGAGGTATTGACATTTTAGTCTTCTGATTTTGTTTGTCCAACTGCAAATTTTTTGTATTAGTTTTTTTTGAAATTTTCTCTTCTTCTATTTGTTCTTCTATAATAACAATGGATTCTTTTTCCATTTTTTTCCAGACCTGAAGTGGATGTTTTGAATAGGAAGGATTGAGTATGAAAATGTTGTTCCTTCATCAATATTATACATGGGTTTCTCCATTCTATTATTAGGATTTGCTACTAGCTGGGCTAGTAAATGTGTTGGTCGAGGTGGAGGTTGGTTAGATGGTAGCTGAAGTTGTTGAGGTTGGGTTAGTTGGGAAGCAAGATTTATCTATGGAGGAAATGAAGGTTGATTTTTTATGGTATTGTGGGCAAGGAAAAGACTGCTGGTAAGGTTGTGGGTAGGCCTGTTGGTATTTTTTGTTTCCATGAGCATATCCTCGCCAATTTTGAGCAGGTTGGTTTTGGTTTTGCCGAGGAGACCAAGTTTTCTAAGGCATAGGTGCATTCCATGAATTTTGAACATGATATTGATAACCTGAGAAAAGTTGTTGCATAGGGTCTTGAGACATACCTGGAAAATGTGGCTGCCATGGTTTTTTTTGTGACAGAAGATAAAGCGACTCCATGCTTTAGATTTCCTCCACTTGAGATTCTTGTAATTCTTTTAACCTAGAACAATCATCCGTGTTATGGTTTTCTATACATAATCCAAAAATCTGAACATTATTTGAAGGACATTCTTTCAATGGATGTTTCTTCCTACATTTAGGACAAAAACTTGATAGAGCTTGATCTTGTTGTTCTTGTCTTTTATTTATTTATTTTTTGATACTTCAACTCATGTCCCTAAAGTACTCAAAATATCAATTTTGAAATACTCTAATAAGTTTCCAAGCTCAACTCTTGATATACTCCTTGTTGCTGATTTGTTTATTTTTGAAGTTACATCCCTTTTTCCATTTCTAGCTCTTCCTCGTGAATACTTTTGACATAACTCTGTAATTTTATCAAATGGTAAGTAGGAAACATCTCCCTTCCCCATTACATTAAGAATATCAAGATACGTGTCTCGTATATCTTTCAAAAAATTGTTCGGATGATATCAAAAGTCAAAGAATTATATTTGGATTTTTGTAGGTTATACATAAATCTCTCAAATATTCTTCTAACCTTTCACCTTCTTGGTGAGATATCCTAAAAATATCATCTTTTAAATATTTAGATCTATAGTATGCTTGATATTTCTTAAGAACAATCTTTCTCATGTCATCCCAACTGGTTATAGTATGTTCTACTAATCCCACGAACCATTTCAATGCAGTAGCTTTAAGAGTAGTAGGAAAGAGGAGAAGTTTATTGTAATGCCCCGGTTTTGACCCCGTTACATTAGATGTATAAGATGTATATATTGTAATGATCGTGGTGTGGAGCTAAAGGCCAAGGCCCCGCCATTGATCGGTAATGCTATGTTTTGGATTTAATTGTCACCGAAGGTCTATCGGGGCATGCGGCATATAATATGTTGGCCATCATGTAAATATGCATCATAATTAATTAATGGACTCAACCAGCTACGGTCGTGGCAACTAAATCGAATGGGGCATGATTTCCTAAGGATAAGGGGGGGGGGTGAAATATTTAACCTATGGGTCAATGGGGAAAAGCCAAATGTCTATGAGAAAACCCATCAAGCTGTCAACTACCTTTCTTGTCTTTTTCCCCAATCATTTATTTCTGCCAGAATGTGGTTGAGTTAGTTATTGCATGGAATGGGAAGAGTATGGGCAGAAATTCGAATTGGGCAGAGACCCATTTTTGAAAAACGTGTTCTGACTCCCTTGGCAAGGAAAATGCCCAAAAACGTATGCCATTCTGCCATGCATCCACGTTTTTCATTTTCCTCACCATTCTCCTTCACGTTGGGGCTTTTGGGGAGCAGCTGGGTTTTTCCTGTGTCTTTCATTCACGTTTTTGGTTGCTGGCTTCATTTTTCCCATGGATTGGAGGTCGTTTTTGTAGTGCCAGGGATTGGGTTGTCTTCCTCACGTTTTGGGAGCTGCTGGTGCATTTTCCATTAGCGATTTTGTCTGATCCTCCTAACGCACAGCAATCTGGGAGCTGTTTTGCTGCTATTGCCACGATTTCCTGTAGGGAGCCATTTCACGCTCAAGAACTGGGTGCAGTCTGTGTAAATTTTTCTTTCCCGCTTACTTATTTGCCCTGGACGGACTGCTGATTTCCTTGTGTTGGAGCTGTGGTTGCTGTTGTGCTGGGGAATTGTTGTAAATTCGCTTGAGAGTCATTTTGGTCACGATAGGGCCAAGAATGACTCAGGAATTGTTTCCCTGTTTAAGCGGTAATAGCTAAATTGGTTGCCTGAGTGCAATGGTTGGTCTTTGGACTGTGTGAGGAGTAAGTATTTTGGCTTGGTTGCTTGATAAACCTAGTGTTAGAAACCACACAGGCAGAACTAGAGGGCTGGCCTTCTTCTCCATCACCCCTGAATAGCACTGGAAGGGAATGCAGGGCCTGAGGGACTGTGTAGCAGAAAAGGGACTGATTCCTTGTGTTGGGTGTGGATGGGCGTTTTAGAGGTCAGGCTAGTTCTGGTGTGGGTATTCTTGGCTCTGTAGTGAGCTCACCAGCTTAGCAATTTTCCTTCTCCAACTCCTGGATGGCCTGATAAACCCAAATTAGTTGGCTTGGTTGTGTTTTGGTTACCTTTGGCTATGTGTTAGCCTGCTAGTTCCCTTATTCCTTGGAGAATCATGCCCAGCTCGAGGGTGGCAGCGTTGCTGAGATATTGATGAGCACGCTGGCCTATGGTTGGGTGGAACGTTGCAGTGACGTAGCTGGTTGCGGAGCAAAGCTCTCATAAGATAAGTGATCTTGTGCATTTTACCTTTGCAATTCTATATTTACTGTTAATGAAAATGAAATGAACATGTTGAATGAATGCTAGTTTGAATGCATGATGTTTCCACTGTGTATGATAATAAATTTGCATCTGTGTATGGTAAACATTCCTATGTGCATATTCAAGTTCAAATTCTCTTTCAGCATTCTGTTTTAGGCAATTTTTAAGCCTGTACATGTTCATGGGGTGGTTAGCCCAGTCTGATAAAGCTAGTAGTCGCGTCCTCCTTGCCGGTTGGAGGCATGGGGACATGACAGCATTGTATCAGAGCTCTGAGTTGCAGCATGGGCCTGCATGAGCCGCCAAGATGCAGTAACAGGGGTTACATTTCATTCTGCCCAGCTGAATCGGTGGAAGACTGTGAAAATTTAAAATTTTGTTGAAATGTTGAGCAGTCGAAAGAACCAGCAGTAAAGCTTCCGCCGTTGCGGAAGGTTTCACGAAGTTCCTGTCTGCTGTTGCGGAAGGTTTCGTGAAGTCCCTGTCCGTCGTTGCGGAAGGTTTCACGATCTTCCCATCCGCCGTTGCAGACGTCAAAGCAATCATGCTTCCGACCCAAAAGTCACCCGACCGCCGACGCCACAGAAAAGTTGAAAATTCGGCTAAGTATGGGACGGTCGAGCCATTGAAGGAAGTGAAATTCCGCCGTTGCAAAAGGTTTCACAATATTCCCATCCACTGTTGCGGATGGATTGGTGAAGTCTCCCCCCCCGTCGTTGCGGACGGTGAATCGATTTGGCTTCCGATTGGAAAGGCCGCCGACAGTCGACACAGTAAAAGAAAGATTGAAAATTTTTCTAAGTGTTTTAGTGTTCGTCGGAAGGGAGAGTGGTCCGACGTCCGATGTGATTCTAAGTGCCAAATCAGAAGAGATGGTGAAGTGGGCGTTCGCCATTGCGGATGAATTGGAGAAGTTTTCTGTCCGACGTTGCGGAAGGAAGAATGGTCTGGGAGCCGATTCAGAGGAAGACAAAGTCATCCGACTTCCGATCCAAAAGTTAGCCGACGTCCGACGTAAGTGCCAAGTCGGAAGGTTTGGAGATTTTTGAGAGCCACCATTGCGGAAGGTTCAGAGCTTTCGAGCGTCCGCCGTTGCGGAAGCTGGAGGCATTTGCCGGCCGATTGAGGAGACTGCCGACGCCGCAAGAGAAAATGCGCCGATCGGAAGAGGAAAGGGAAGGAGCGTCTGACGTTGCGGAAGGTTGGAACTTCCGGAGGAGCCACCGTTGCGGATGACTAAATGACTAGACCACCCGATGTGAAAGGATTCTGACAGCTGATCAGAGAGTTAGCCGACACTCGATTTGCACAGGGAAAATTTTGAGTTTTTCTATGAGATTTCTCAGCCGATTTCAGCTGTTTCTCAGTGAAATTTTGAGGATTTTCAGGGGTTGAAAATGAGAAATTGGCAGTGAGCTAATGCGCCAGATTGCGCAAAAATCAACAATTTACAAAAAAAAAAAAAAACGAGGGCGCTGCCCTCGACCCGAAGCCACAAGGGGGCAAGCCCCCTTGACCCCCGTCGTCCCCCTCAGATAGATGTTCTTAATGAAGAAAGTTTTGTGTGTTTGGGAAAACTATTATTTTATGATTATTCCAGGAAGAAGGTAAGTAATGATGTTTTATATCAACGTTATGCATCTAACAATTGTGTTATTAACACGTTTGCAGAATCATAAGTTACCCTCAAGGGCAGTATTCCAGGTAGTGCGGTTTGATAAGTAAGGGGTGGTTCAGTATGAGAACCCATGACGGGTATGATGCTCGGGATTCTAATGAGCATGCCCGAGATGCCATGGGAGAAAACGTCCGTAATAGAAATGATGACATAGAGTCAAATGGAAGGAGATTCCAAGAGACACCGTCTGATGTTGCAGCCACTATGAGAATCCTGATTAAAGCCCAGGAAGAGCAACATCAGCTGAATGCTGCAATGTTGCATAGTTTGATAGACTTGCATAAGAAGATAGACTCTGGACAAGGTACAACAAGACTAGAAGGTAGTAAGAGCAGTACTAGGAGAAGGAGAAGGACTTCTAGTGGGTCACCCGGTTTCGAAGAATCCAGCGGGGATTCCAGTTTTTCTTCTCATTAAAGAAAAAGGAAGAGACACCATAGGGATCACTCTCGTGATGAGTTTAAAAAGGAAAAACCTCCTACATTTGATGGTGAGGTAAAAACTGGACAAGAAGCTGAAGCTTGGCTTCTTGGGATTAAAAAGTACTTTCAAGTGCATGACTATTCAGGAAACATGAAGGCAAGAGTTGCCATATTCAACATGAATGGAAGAGCATCCATTTGGTGGGAACACTTCAAGCAAGTGAAGAGGATCAGCGAAAGAAGACTTAAGTGGAAACAGTTCAAGAAGTATTTCAAGCAGAAATACCTATCTGACAGGTATTATGATGACAAGATCAAGGAGTTCCATGAGCTAAGATTGGGACAGCAGACCATGGAAGAGTATGCTAATAAGTTTTTGGAGCTGTTGAGGTATGTCCGGTACATCAGAGATGAAAAAGTAAAGGTCTAGCGTTTTCTGAGTGGACTACCTCAGTCTTATAAAGATAGAATTTAGTTTTATGAACCTAGAACTCTTGAGGAAGCAATAAGAAAGGCTAAGTATTGCTACGAGCAAAGCAAAGGTAAACCGGATTACCATAAGGCATGGAAGGACAAGAAGAACGAGAAGTTCGACCAAAGAAAGAAAGGTTTCAAACCTTCTAGCTTCAGGAATCAGCAAAAGCAGCCGTCCCAAGCTGCGAGTGAACCAGTTGGAGTGACCGGAGTAAAGCCTAAAGATCCACAACAGAATAGAGGGCCACTTCAATGTTGGAAATGTGGAGGACCCCACATGCGCAGAAATTGTCCCCTCGAGAATGAGAGTGCAAGGCCAGCCTATAATGTGCAAGAAGCAGAAACAGTGGGTCAAGTAGCAAGGGCAGTTCCTAGGATTTATGCAGCACTGGAGGACCGTCAAGCGGATCACCAGTCAGCTGTGGTTGAAGTAGCAGGTAAGATTGCTGAGCAATCTGTTTCTATTTTGATTGACCCTGGTTCTACTCACAGTTACATTACTCATAGTGTAGTGGAGATTTGTGCTTTTAAGAAAATAAAGCATAAGAAATCTTGGTTAGTTCAGCTAGCCACTGGAACTAAGAGAAAAGTCAGTGAAGTGGTAGAGAAATGTCCATTGGTCATGAATGGATTGGTCACTTGTGTAGATCTGAATGTTCTACCGCTTGGTTCCTATGATGTTCTCATTGGGATGGATTGGTTAGAAACTCATAGGGTGAAGCTTGATTGCTACAATAAGACTTTTGAATGCCTGAATGAAGAAGGGAACCTAGTAGTTGTGAAAGGCATTCCAAAGGTGATTTCGGTGAGGCAGGTTTCAGCTATGCAGTTAAAGAAGTTCTGTAGGAAGGGTTGCTAGTTGTATGCAGCTCAGATTCTGGAGGAAATGAGAGATGAAACTCCCAGGTTGGAGGACTATCAGGTGTTACAGGAATTCAGGGATGTGTTTCCTGATGAGATTCCAGGGCTTCCTCCAAAGCGGGACATTGATTTCACAATTGAACTTGTGCCAGGAGCGGCACCAGTGTCCAAGGCACCCTATAGGATGAGTATACCGGAGATGCTAGAATTGAAGATGCAACTACAAGAGTTGTTGGACAAGAAGTATATTTGACCGAGTGTGTCTCCTTGGGGAGCACCAGTTCTGTTTATGAAGAAGAAAGATGGTACGCTCAGGTTATGTATTGATTACAGACAGTTGAAAAAAGTTACTGTGAAGAATAAGTATCCTTTGCCTAGGATTGATGACCTCTTTGATCAAATGAGAGGAGCAAAGGTATTTTCCAAGATTGACTTGATGTCTGGTTACCATCAGGTGAGAATCAAGGATGAAGACATTCATAAGACAGCCTTCAGGACAAGGTATGGGCATTATGAGTTTGTAGTGGTACCATTTGGTCTCACAAATGCACCAGCTACATTTATGTGCCTTATGAATAGCGTCTTCAGCAAGTATTTGGACAAGTTTGTTCTTGTTTTCCTTGATGACATTCTTGTTTACTCTAAGAATGAGAAAGAGCATGAAGAGCATTTGAGATTGACATTGCAATTGCTCAGGGGGCATCAATTGTATGCAAAACTGAGCAAGTGTGACTTCTATAGAGATAGAATTTAGTATTTGGGTCACATTATCTCAGAGGAGGGTATATCTGTGGACCCTGAGAAGATAGAAGCCATTATGAATTGGCCTACTCCTAGAAATGTGACAGATGTAAGATCTTTCATGGGACTTGCAGGATACTATCGGAGATTCATTGAGGGATTCTCCAAAGTTGCACATGCTATCACTTCTTTGCAAAAGAAGGGGATGAAGTTCGAATGGACATCGAGGTGTGAAGAAAGCTTCCAGCAGTTGAAGAATATTCTCACTAGTGCGCCAGTATTGAAAGTTGCAGATCCAGAGAGATATTTTGTGGTGTGTACCGATGCATGTGGACAAGGGCTTGGAGGAGTCCTTATGCAGGACAACCACGTGATATGTTATGAGTCAAGAAAGTTGAAGGAACATGAGAAGAACTATGCCACTCATGATCTAGAGCTTGCAGCCATAGTACATGCTCTCAAGATGTGGAGACATTACTTGATTGGAAGGAGATTTGAGCTCAGAATAGATCACTGTGGACTGAAGTATTTATTTGATCAGCCTACGTTGAATGCTAGGCAAGCAAGATGGCTGGAATTTTTATGTGAGTTTGATTTTGAGATCAAACACATAAAAGGAAAGGAGAATAAGGTAGCTGATGCGCTCAACAGGAAGATGCAAGAAATGCATGTGGCATCTCTTAGTATTTGCCAATCAGATTTGAGGCAGCAGATTGTTAATCATGTTGCTGGAGATGAATTGTATGAGCAGGTAAAAGACAAATTGCAGCAGCAAAGTCTTGAGAAGAGGTATGAGGGATATAAATTGGAAGGAGATGGGATTCTCACTTATAAAGGTAGAATTTATATTCCAGGTGTGGCAGATTTGAGGAGAGTTGTTATGGATGAAATCCATCAAGCTCTGTATTCTGGACACCCAGGATATCAAAAGACAATTGCTACAGCTAGGAAGTAGTACTTTTGGCCAGGAATGAAAAAGGACATGGCTGAGTACATTTCAAGATGCATGAAATGTCAACAGGTAAAGGTTGAGCATCAACATCCAACAGGTTTGTTGCAGCCTTTGCCAGTTCCAGAATGGAAATGGGAAGTCATTTCCATGGATTTTATTACAGGATTGCCAATGACTTGGAGACAACATGATTCCATCATGGTTGTAGTAGACAAGTTGACAAAGGCAGCACATTTTATACCAGTTAAGTCTACATATGAGGCTGGTGACATTGCAAAGGTCTTCATGAAGGAGATATTTAAATTGCATGGATTGCCTAAGGCAATAGTATCTGACAGAGATGTCAAGTTCACTTCCAACTTTTGGAAGGGGTTGTTTGCAGATTTGGGTACAAAGCTAAACTTCAGCACTGCATACCATCCTCAGACAGATGGTCAAACCAAGAGAGTTAATCAGGTGCTTGAAGACATGCTTCGCATGTATGTAATGGACAAACCAACCAAGTGGGAAGATTACCTACACTTGGTAGAGTTTGCTTATAACAATGGGCAGCAGGCATCCTTGGGGATGAGTCCATATGAAGCTTTGTATGGGAGAAGGTGTAGGACACCAGTGACTTGGCATAATCCAGTGAACAGGATTGTGCTTGGGCTGGAATTGCTCAAGGAGATGGAGCAAGAGGTTGTAAAGATCGGGCAGAAGCTGAAAGCAGCACAGGACCGACAGAAAAGCTATGCAGATAAGCATAGGGTGAACAGAGAGTTCAGTGTTGGGGATCATGTTTACCTCAGAGTGAGGGCAAGGAAGAGTTCCTTGAAGCTTGGAATTTGTGCCAAGTTGTCACCGAGATATTGTGGGCTGTTTGAAGTGCTTGAAAGAATAGGGCCAGTTGCATATAGACTTGCATTGCCTGCTAGCACTAGGGCTCATAATGTTTTTCATGTTTCTTTGCTTAAGAGATATGCACATGATCCTAACCATGTGATAAATTGGGATGTGATTCAGGTGGAACCCGAGGGAGAGTTCCGAATCGAGCCAATGCGCATCCTCGACAGGAAGGTCACAATGCTCCGGAACCGAGCCATAGGTCAGGTAAAGGTGCAATGGGAGCACTTCGAACCTGAAGAGGCTACATGGGAGCTGGAGGATGCCATGCACTTGGCACATCCATTTTTGTTCAATTCTGTGGAACACTGAGGCGATGCCAGTGTAGCATTTTGTTCAAATTTTGTGAGTACTGAGGACAGTGCTATTGAAGGGGGAGGGGAATGTAATGCCCCGGTTTTGACCCCGTTACATTAGATGTATATGATGTATATATTGTAATGATCTTGGTGTGGAGCTAAGGCCAAGGCCCCGCCATTGATCGGTAATGCTATGTTTTGGATTTAATTGTCACCGAAGGTCTATCGGGGCATGCGGCATATAATATGTTGGCCATCATGTAAATGTGCATCATAATTAATTAATGGACACAACCAGCTACGGTCGCGGCAACTAAATCGAATGGGGCATGATTTCCTAAGGATAAGGGGGGGGGTGAAATATTTAACCTATGGGTCAATGGGGAAAAGCCAAATGTCTATGAGAAAACCCATCAAGCTGTCAACTACCTTTCTTTTCTTTTTCCACAATCATTTATTTCTGCCAGAATGTGGTTGAGTTAGTTATTGCATGGAATGGGAAGAGTATGGGCAGAAATTTGAATTGGGCAGAGACCCATTTTTGAAAAACGTGTTCTGACTCCCTTGGCAAGGAAAATGCCCAAAAACGTATGCCATTCTACCATGCATCCACGTTTGTCATTTTCCTCACCATTCTCCTTCACGTTGGGGCTTTTGGGGAGCAGCTGGGTTTTTCCTGTGTCTTTCATTCACGTTTTTGGTTGCTGGCTTCATTTTTCCCATGGATTGGAGGTCGTTTTTGTAGTGCCAGGGATTGGGTTGTCTTCCTCACGTTTTGGGAGCTGCTGGTGCATTTTCCATTCGCGATTTTGTCTGATCCTCCTCACACACAGCAATCTAGGAGCCGTTTTGCTACTATTGCCACGATTTCCTGTAGGGAGCCATTTCACGCTCAAGAACTGGGTGCAGTCTGTGTAAATTTTTATTTCCCGCTTACTTATTTGCACTGGACGGACTGCTGATTTCCTTGTGTTGGAGCTGTGGTTGCTGTTGTGCTGGGGAATTGTTGTAAATTCACTTGAGAGTCATTTTGGTCATGATAGGGCCAAGAATGACTCAGGAATTGTTTCCCTGTTTAAGCGGTAATAGCTAAATTGGTTGCCTGAGTGCAATGGTTGGTCTTTGGATTGTGTGAGGAGTAAGGATTTTGGCTTGGTTGCTTGATAAACCTGGTGTTAGAAACCACACAGGCAGAACTAGAGGGCTGGCATTCTTCTCCATCACCCCTGAATAGCACTGAAAGGGAATGCAGGGCCTGAGGGACTGTGTAGCAGAGAAGGGACTGATTCCTTGTGTTGGGTGTGGATGGGCGTTTTAGAGGTCAGGCTAGTTCTGGTGTGGGTATTCTTGGCTCTGTAGTGAGCTCACCAGCTTAGCAATTTGCCTTCTCCAACTCCTGGATGGCCTGATAAACCCAACTTAGTTGGCTTGGCTGTGTTTTGGTTACCTTTGGCTATGTGTCAGCCTGCTAGTTCCCTTATTCCTTGGAGAATCATCCCCAGCTCGAGGGTGGCAGCGTTGCTGAGATATTGATGAGCACGCTGGCCTATGGTTGGGTGGAACGTTGCAGCGACGTAGCTGGTTGCGGAGCGAAGCTCTCATAAGATAAGTGATCTTGTGCATTTTACCTCTGCAATTCTATATTTACTGTTAATGAAAATGAAATGAACATGTTGAATGAATGCTGGTTTGAATGCATGATGTTTCCGCTGTGTATGATAATAAATTTGCATCTGTGTATGGTAAACATTCCTATGTGCATATTCAAGTTCAAATTCTCTTTCAGCATTCTGTTTTAGGCAATTTTTAAGCCTGTACATGTTCATGGGGCGGTTAGCCCAGTCTGATAAAGCTAGTAGTCGCGTCCTCCTTGCCGGTTGGAGGCATGGGGACGTGACATTTATGTGTATCATCAGTATATCCATACGTATGACATAAAATATCAAATTTAAATAAAAATGAATCCATATCTTCATAAGTCATACCATAAAAGTTAGGTAAAATACATGGTGGAATGTTTTTCATTTTTACTTCTTCTCCTAGGATGATACTAGTATCTAAGATTGGAAATCTAAAAGTAGTCTCTTGTTCTTTTTCATTTACTCTATCTTCTAGTCTTTCATTTCTTCTATCGTCTCATCATTTGTTTTCAATTTCCATCGTTATTTCATACTCTCTTCGTTTCTTTGGGGTTGGTCCTCTTAATACTTCTTCCTCAACCATTTCTCTTCATTTTTTTTCAATCTCCATCGTTCTTTCATACTCTCTACATTGTTCTTGGGTTAGTCCTCCTCTCATTATTTTAGAGGTTTCTTCCTCAATCAATTTGAAAGTATCAATAGTTGTTGCAATAAATCCTTTCTTCTCATATGAAGAAGTTTCTGTTATCTCTATTTTTGGTGGTTTTTTTACAAATATTTCTTCTTCGTCTCTTTGTCTTGACATAAAATAAAACTAAATTTTGCTCTGTGTTTTTGTATTTTTTTTAAGGAAAACTAAACTTCCTAAGTCTATTTCTAAATATGCTTTCCCGGAAACGATGCCAAATGTTGGCTCTCTTTACTGTTGTAAACTAGAGCTTATATTTTAATTGTCAATACGGAATTGTAAGACTTATAAGCACATCCAAAATATATGGAATTAGATCTAGACTAGTTTAAAACACACTATGCATTGGATTTGGACCTAGAATTATTTGAATGTTGTAAGCTAAGAAATACTAAACTCCCTTACAGAAAGTGTACTCATTAGAATTATGAAACTCGTCAAAACCTAAAATATTCTAAAACTAAAACATCAAAACCATAAAAACAAACTACAACATTGCTACTTCATTGTTGAAAGCATGTTGACATTGAATTCTTTTACAAGAAGTCAGTTCACAATGTGTTTGAATACTTCAACAAATAAGTATATTCTCTAATGAAAAATGGAGTTGGAAAAAACCTATAGTAATTAAACAAAAACGTATACTACTTTCAATAAAAGAAAACCTACTTGCATCATACATAATGAGATTTGATTGTAAAATGTAGCTTGAAAATTTTAACGGAACACTACAGAAAATATAAAAACATACCAATACGTAATGATGAAATAAATGAGTGTGCATGCTTGGAAGAGGGAGGCATCCACTACTTCGCTCACACACACAGGTAGGCTCATAGAACTATTAACACTTAACACAATCCCACAACATATAAAAATGAACAAATACAACTTTTTGAAGCTTGAAGCCTTTATTTCAAACACAGATATTCACTATTCGCTGGATGGAAATTACATAAAAGGTTCAAGTATTTATACTGAATGTTTAAAACTAGAAATGCTATAATCATGGTAAACTATTAATGATATCTCACCATTATCCCTGAGCTCGTCCTCCAGATCCATGAAAATAGGAAAAATCCATGCAAAATCAGAACTGCCCTATTTTTGTGCTTAATGGCAACGCATGTGGTTTGCTTTGACCAGCGTTGACTCGACACTTGTGAAACCTGTTTCGTGAAGCTGTTAGAAATTAATCCATCCTTGGACATAAATGATTCTTTTGAGTGTTTTAGATTGCGCCTATCTGTCACGTCCCCATCCCTCAGATCGATGAGGAGGACGCGACGAAGACCACATATAGCCGGGCAAACCGCCCCATGAACATTGACAGAAAACAAATGTTGAAATTAAAACCTAAACAGCAGGCATAATTCATCATACAAGGATACACAGTCCTTCAAACAATCAGCGGAAGCAAACATAGACATTCCAGCATTCAACCTCAATATAAACTACAGAGATGAAATAACAACAGTACTTATCTTTCAATGAAGAACTCATTCGCAACCAGCTATGTCGCTGCAACGTTCCACCCAACCATAGGCCAGCGTGCTCATTAATCTCTCAGCAACACTGCCACCCCCGAGCTGGGCATGATTCCTCTGGAATAAGGGTCAATTGCAGGCTTATACATAGCCAAGGGGCACAAACAGCAAACCAACACAGCTGGGTTTCATAGGCTTTCAACAGACAAGCCAAGCCAGCACAGTCTGAAGACTAACCATTGCACTCGGGCAATTACTTAGCTGTCACAGCTTAAACAGGGAAAAGAAATTCTGAGTCATTCTTGGCCCTATCGTGGCCAAAATGACTCTTCAAACGAAATTACCACAGCCCCAAAGATGTAAGGAAGACCCCAGCAACACAGCCAACAACGTGGGGGAACAACAGCCCCGAAATGTTTCAGTGAGCACAGCTCACAGCAAACATGGGGAATACAGCCTGTCCTGGGCAACAAAATCACGGGGAAAACACATAAATACCACGCAGAGGAAAGGGAAAAAAATACCGACTTTCGATAGCCACAGCACCCATGATTTCCCTGGGAAAAGAACAACGTGGGAAAACCTAGAAATTCCTGTGCGTGAGAGGAAAAAAGGGGGAAGAATCCCTCTGCGTGAGATTGCACAACAATGGAGGCCCTGTGTGAGGAGAAAACAGCCCCGTTTTTGTCCGTGGATGAACAATCAACAGCCAGGACGCGAAATTTCAGTGCGTGGGTGCTCAACAACTCGTGGAGCCAAGAAAATGTCTGCCTGAGACCAAAACCACCCCCCAGCCTGTGCGTGAGGAGGATCCCCAAAAACAAAATCGTGGTGAGAGTGAACTGACTAGGGAAGAGTGCGTGAGGGAGAAAAATGGGCAGACATGGGTGGAGTGGGCAGGTGGGCAAAGGACTGATAGTCCTGCCACCCCACTCCCAAAGGCATTAACTGCCTCAACCACCAGCAGCCATTACTGCTCAGCTGCCCAACAAAACATTCAAGAGGTTGACAAGGGAAGATGGGAAATCAACAATGTGACAAAACTTGGGCTTTTCCCATAACCAAGGTTTGACATCCCCCACCCCTTATCCTTTGGAACCATGCCCTTTTCATTTTAACGTTGCACTGCCGTAGCTGGTTGTGGCTTATTTTAATTGATGTGCATGTTTACATGATGCCAAATTATAATGTGCCTTATAGCACAGCATACCATCGACAATTATCCCCATTGCCGAAACATACACAACAAAATCGATGGTGGGGCTTTTTGCCTTGAGCTCCTCACCACGATTAATTACAATATATACATCATTCAAATGGGGTCGAAACCGGGGACATCACATTCCCCTCCCCCTTGGAATAACACCGCCCTCGGTGTTCCATTACATATATACAATACATATACAATTGCACATCAGAATTTCAAAATTGCAGATCTGTTCCGCGTTCAATCATCTACTTTGAACGTTCACGATCAAGCCTCTCGACTTCCATGGAATTTTCCTGTTGGTTCTCAGCTTCTAGCTGATCCTGAAGTCTAGGAACTTTGCGGCTATTTCCCTCATCATGTTCCCTCATTGGACAGTCCCGACGTAAATGATGTCCTCCGCATCTCCAGCATTTCACTGGTTGCTTCATCTTTATCTGCTCAATTTCCTTTGAGTCTTCGTGCCTGGACCGTTTCTTATCAGGTAGCTTGGACAATTGTCCCAATGTTGATCCACCTTCCTCTCCTTTGCCGATTGCTCCCAAAAGGATTTTTACCTCCCTTTGCAAACCAATAGAGTCTTGCAAAATCTGGTGGTTCATTTCATTCTGCCTTCTCTGTATCTTGAGCATCTCCCCAAGGTGTTCTTGGGTCTTGGCAATCATTTGAAGGAGACTTCCAGCAAAGTCCAACAACTTTTGATTTGCTACCATGATCAATGCGCACCACCTGGTTTCACTTTTCTCACCTGTGGAATGCACCATTGAAATTCTATCAGACCAAGCATAATTTAGATATCAAAATCAGTTAGTTAATTACCCAATTGGCATGACAGTTCAAGTTCCATTAAGGAAACTTTCATATTTTTCATGCCTTTCCCCAACAGGCACAT
>LPNX010549596.1:92003-208933 GCA_001517045.1 Pseudotsuga menziesii
GGAATAATATACCTGAAACATGAGCTTCTATCAATCAAACACTTGGCAAGTATGGATGCATATACTATCTCATTGCTACAACCATCACTGAAGCATTTTCAGAATTTATAAAATTCAAATACTCTCAGCTGTTAGTCACATCAATATTATCAAAGCTCATTTACGTCATGCAATCATTATCATACTAATATTGCAAGGCATAGTCACATCATTCATGCAATTTAAATGAAGTGGTTAGATACTCCTTACTTCACAAGTGTATCATTCATACCACCCTGCTCTTCAATAGAGCATTTCTGGCAGCCAGTTGATCATGACTATCCTGCATTCATAATAGCCTTCGAAACAGTTCCAGAATTATCATTATTTCATCATTTCAGCCATTAGTTCTCCATAATATCTCATCCATTCATCTCAATGCATTCATGCAATGCATCACAACATTTGCACCTTTACTTAGGTAATCAGTCACTCACACCCTTCATATGCATACATTCAATGCATAACAACAGGATTCATAAAATCTTCTTAATGTATGTCCATCCAACGCTACCTTGCATTGATTCAGGAATGCTATGCATTCAACCATATCATGGCCTAACCATGACTACCTCATATAGGATGCATTACTATAATCAATATCATTAACATGTATAGGCATGACACCTTTCTACATTCCAATATTCACATGGTATGAGGTCTCTTACCTAGACCAATCCACGGAATTTTGCCATAAGCAACTCTTACCTGCATGGGTCATACTTACACCCTTGACATGACCAATTTAGTTGGTCCTTGCAAGAGATTGCAGCACTTGCTCACCAACTTTTGTCATGGACTTGTTGCCTTACCCCCTTCTTCATAGGGTTGCTGGTCTCATCTGTCAGCATCCGCAACATATTCATCCAGGTCCATGTCATCATTGGTGTTTCCACTAATGCCAACATCGAAGCAATGATCATCATTAGTGGTACATTATAATATATAAAATTTCCAATGTTCTTATCAATCATGCAATACCCTATGCATGCAATACGTATCCTCATGCATTTCAAGCATAAAATTAGGAAATGTAGTTCAAATCAGTAAGATAAGGTTTAATGAAAACTTCCCTTTCAAGTCCCTCATCTTCTCATGGAATTCCTTTTTCCACACAGCAGCTGGTTGACTTCACAGTCCTTGCTGCCCCTGGGCATGCAACTGTCCAGATTTGTCCATTTGATGACAGCGGCCATCATTAGCACTTTTCTGCTTCATGCTCAGATTCTGGTCTCTTATCCTTGTTCCTTGCTGGATAAGCTTTCCAACGCCTATTCACATGCGTCATTCCGACCTCGGATGTGAAAACCACACCACTTCCAAGAATGAAGACTTTCACTAATCTCGGCACTTTCATTACACTACTGCAAGTAGAATTTTCACATTCTTCCAATGATCTCAGAGCCATTCTGGCAGCTGCATTTTCAGCATCCTTCTTATCCTTTGTGAAATCCCTCTGATTCGAACTCCTGCCCAATACACCGGATTTTCCTTCCCACAAGAACGACTGTCTCAAGGGATGACAGGGGTCAAGGGGGCTTGCCCCCTTGTGGATTCCCTGCGCCACTGCAGGGCGGGTCGAGGGCAGTGCCCTCGTTTTTTGTTTGTTTGTAAAACTATGATTTTCGCACAATTTGGCTCATTAGATTGCTGCCATTTTTTTCCTTTTTAGCCCTGAAATTCACTGAAAAACAGCCGCAGAATCGGCTCTTAGGACCCTTATCCTGTCCGCTGATTCGGCTCTCAAACCAATCTCGCAGCCGCAGAATCGGCTCCTGGAAGCTCCAGACCTTCCGCAACGTCGGCTCCTCGGAAGCTCCAACCTTCCGCAACAGCGGCTCCTCGGAAGCTCCAACCTTCTGCAACGGCGGCTCCCCGGAAGTTCCAATCCTTCCGACATCCACTCTTTACTTGGATAATTATCGACGTCGGGCGTCGGCTGACTTATGACATTGGAAGTCGGAAGCATTCTTTCTTCCGGCGAACACTTATACAATTTTCGTGGCTTTCCCAAACAGTTCTGGCGTCGGCGATCGGACGAGTCTCACATCGGACGCAGAATCGCTTCGCCATCCGCAATGGCGGAAGCTTTACTTCTCCAACCCTTCCGCAACGGCGAACGGAGAACTTCACCAACTCGTCCGCAACGGCTAACGCCCACTTCGCCGGCTCTTCCGATTTGGCGCTTAGAACCACTTGACAGTCGAACGTCGGCGGACTCTTGTAACGTAGGACGTCGGACAACTCTCCCTTCTGTTTTCTCCAACACTTAGCCAAATTTCTAACCTTCTTGCGGCGTCGACGATCGGACGGATTTCGAGTCGGATGCGGAATCGCTCCGCCGTCCGCAACGGCGGCACTTTTGGAATTCTTCCGCAACGGTCGGAGGTTAATTCTGTGAACCCTTCCGCATCGGTCAGACGGGAAACTTCACCCATTCGTCCGCAATGGTGGACGTCCATTCTGCCAGTCCTTCCGCAACGGCGGAATTCCACTTCCTCCAATGGTCCGACCGCTCAACACTTAGCAAAATTCTGGAAACTTGCTGCTGCTCTGCTAAACAGAGAAGGTGATTCTACCTTCTGTCACTGCATCCTTCATGGCCCATAGAGGCCCATTGCTGCAACTCAGAGCTCTGATACCATGCTGTCTCGTCCCCATCCCTCAGACCGGCGAGGAGGACGCGACAAAGACCACATATAGCCGGGAAAACCGCCCCATGAACATTGACAGAAAACAAATGCTGAAATTAAAACCTAAACAGCAGGCATAATTCATCATACAAGGATACACAGTCCTTCAAACAATCAGCGGAAGCAAACATAGACATTCCAGCATTCAACCTCAATATAAACTACAGAGATGAAATAACAACAGTACTTATCTTTCAATGAAGAACTCATCCGCAACCAGCTACGTCGCTGCAACGTTCCACCCAACCATAGGCCAGCGTGCTCATTCATCTCTCAACAACGCTGCCACCCCCAAGCTGGGCATGATTCCTTCGGAATAAGGGTCAATTGCAGGCTTATACATAGCCAAGGGGCACAAACAGCAAACCAACACAGCTGGGTTTCACAGGCTTTCAACAGACAAGCCAAGCCAGCATAGTCCGAAGACTAACCATTGCACTCAGGCAATTACTTAGCTGTCACAGCTTAAACAGGGAAAAGAAATTCTGAGTCATTCTTGGCCCTATCGTGGCCAAAATGACTCTTCAAACGAAATTACCACAGCCCCAAAGATGTAAGGAAGACCCCAGCAACACAACCAACAACGTGGGGGAACAACAGCCCCGAAATGTTTCAGTGAGCACAGCTCACAACAAACGTGGGGAATACAGCCCGTCCTGGGAAACAAAATCACGGGGAAAACACATAAATACCATGCAGAGGAAAGGGAAAAAAATACCGACTTTCGATAGCCACAGCACCCACGATTTCGCTGGGAAAAGAACAACGTGGGAAAACCCAGAAATTCCTGTGCATGAGAAGAAAAACGGGGGAAGAATCCCTCTGCGTGAGATTGCACAACAATGGAGGCCCTGCGTGAGGAGAAAACAGCTCCGTTTTTGTCCATGGATGAAAAATCAACAGCCAGGACGCGAAATTTCAGTGCGTGGGTGCTCAGCAACTCGTGGAGCCAAGAAAATGTCTGCCTGAGACCAAAACCACTCCCCAGCCTGTGCGTGAGGAGGATCCCCAAAAACAAAATCGTGGTGAGAGTGAACTGACCAGGGAAGAGTGTGTGAGGGAGAAAAATGGGCAGACGTGGGTGGAGTGGGCAGGTGGGCAAAGGACTGACAGTCCTGCCACCCCACTCCCAAAGGAATTAACTGCCTCAACCACCAGCATCCATTACTCCTCAGCTGCCCAACAAAACATTCAAGAGGTTGACAAGGGAAGATGGGAAATCAACAAGGTGACAAAACTTGGGTTTTTCCCATAACCAAGGTTTGACATCCCCCACCCCTTATCCTTTGGAACCATGCCCTTTTCATTTTAACGTTGCACTTCCGTAGCTGGTTGTGGTTTATTTTAATTGATGTGCGTGTTTACATGATGCCGAATTATAATGTGCCTTATAGCACAGCATACCATCGACAATTATCCGCATTGCCGAAACATACACAACAAAATCAATGGTGGGGCTTGAATATCCAAATCTAAGAGCATTTATGGGAAGTTAGCCAATTCTGTAATTTTATTGAAATTGAAATTGAAATGCTTTAAAAATTACAAAATTCAATTCATTAAGAGCAGCAACAATTATACCTTAGTTTATTGAATTTCAAGGCCTTATGGATGAGACATGAAGGTTTATGGATGAAATATAAAGGATTAAGGAGATGTCTTGAAGGATTATTGAGTAAAATAGGTATAAAAACTAGTGTCCAATAGGGATCCCATTTTCACTGGAAATTTTTGGACCGAATGATTTTCTTGTTTGGGTACCCAACTGGCTCGAAGCTCATCTTATCATCCTCATTCTGATGGACAAACATATATCGTAAACAAATATTTGGAAGTGTATATTCGATGTTTTGTAGCTGATAAACAAAAACAATGGGTCAAGTAGTTAACCTTGGAAGAATGGTGGTATAACACTTCCTTCCATACATCAGCAAAAATGACCCCATTTATGGCACTTTATGGCTACCATCCACCATCCATCACATCTTCACTAAGAGACTCCTCTAAGGTTCAAGCAGTGGAAGACCACATGAAGTATCAACAAGAAGTTCTTCAACTCTTAAAGGAAAACCTGAATCTAGCACAAAATCGAATGAAACAATATGCAGATCAACACCGTAGTGAACAAATATTTAATGTGGGGGATTGGGTGTATTTAATACTACAACAATACAAACAAATGTCCTTGAAGAACACCAAGAAGGATAATAAATTATCACCTAAATAATACGGGCTCTACATGGTGTTGCAAAATATTAGTAGTATGGCCTACAAATTGGAGCTACCTTCATCTTCAAGAGTCCATCCAATTTTCCATGTTTCCTATTTAAAGAAGGTAATCGATGACAAGCTACCAGTTTAAGCGATATTATCAGACCTTGACGGGGAAGGAAAAATCATCTTGGAGCTCGAAGAAATCAGTGAAATAATAACTAGACAACGTCAAAATCGATCAATTCCAGAGTATCTCATTAAATGAAAGAACTTACCCGTAGAATATTCAACATGGGAAGATGAGTCCTTTATACAACAACATCCATAACTACTTATGTGTTGAGGACAATACTTTCTGAAGGGGAGGGGCATGTTAAGCCCTTAATGATGGCACATAACCCCATATAGTGTGGCACATTACCCCCTACATTGTGGTGCATTACATATTATTTATGTCAGCTTGGGTCTATTAGTTGTTATTGTACCCCTTGGTGTCCTATATATAGGAATGAGATATTCTCATTTTAGTCGTCATTGTATCTTATCTTGTCTTGTGTACTCAGTGCGTGGATTACTCTCTTTTGGGCTATTTTTGCTATTTTTAAGTTATTTCTGGGACTTGGTTGCATAACACCTTTTTTGGATCCATTTTCTTTTTTTGCCCTCATTTCATATGATGTGAGAATCCCATGTAATTCATCCTTTGTCAACTCACCCATATTAACTCTATCCTCTAGAATTGATACTTTTGAGTTGAACTGAGGTGGCAAGGTTATCAATATTTTCTGCATGATTGACTCTTCTTCGATGATTTCTCCCAGTCCTTTGATGGAATTCACAATCTCGTCACCTCAGAGAAAGTAGGTTCAATATCTTCTTCTTCTTTAATTTGTACTATTTCAAATTGCGTTGAGTAGGTTTGTAACTTAGCATTTTAAAAATTTTCATCTCCCTCAGATACTCTTCAACTTATCCCAAACCTCCTTGGATTAAATGCATTTCATGTTAATATTTCATATGCTTAGCTAGATATCATTAGTGTTTAATCCAATTTCACATTAATAGCATATGTATAATCACTGAAAGAAACAAAATCACAAGATAGACACATATTTATCCTGGGAAACCCTCAAGGGGAAGAAAACCCATCAAAACTTCCTCTATATAGATGTATAAGATAAAACCCCAAAATAGGTACTCCTTCTTCTTGTTGATCTCTCTCTCTCTCTCCCCTAATATGCGCTATACACAAGTGAGAGTGTGTGTTCAAATGAGGAACACTTATTTATACTCTTTCTGTCACTTGAATTTTACCCTAACAAGTCAGCCCCAACAAACTTACTGGTCCGACTTCACCTAGGAAGACACAAAACAATATTATATTATATTCAAGAGGGTACTATTGACCCAAATTACAATGGAGGTTAAAAATCATGACTCTTTGATGACCAAATACAATAGTAACATCCCGACGGAGGAATAAGACATCTCCCTTGGGTTACATCAGTAAAATACATTTAGAATATTCTTCGAAGTTACAATATCTCAACACTCCCCCTTAATGAGAAGGGTATTCTAATAACAACAACATCATCACCTATAGGAGCAAGGAGAGAGAACATCTTCAATAGTATCAAGGTAATACATCTATAAGTCATAGGAAGTTTTCAACAATCTTTAGTAACTAGAAGTATTACTGGAACATCTTCAATATATTCAGTACTGGAACATCAACTTCTACAACACCGACTCTTCATCTTCTACAGTATTTGATCACTTGATCCTTTGAAACAATAATTTGATCTTCATCTTCTTGTAGTACTCAATCACTTGATCCTTTACAGTAACAATTTGATCTTCATCTTCTTGCAGCACTCAATCACTTGATCCTTTGTAGCACTTGATCACTTGATCCTTTGCAACACTCTATCACTTGTTCATTTCATCATCTGTATCCATGCTTGGTCTGTCGATCAAATCGTCAGAAGCATCATAACCCACAACACACATGATCCCTTTGTAGGATGATCATTCCCTATAACTTTTGGACATAAGTCCCAGGATGATGCAATCCTCATCAACCTACTCCCCCTTAAAGAGGAGGGTCAATATCATCGACCAAATGAATCGTTAGCAAATGAATGCATGACCATACCATTTGTAAATGAATGGAGATATCGTCCGTAAATGAATGCATGACCACATTGTCTGCAACTGAATGCAGATCTTGTCCGCAAATGAATGCATGACCACATCATCTACAAATGAATGTAGATCTCATCCACAATTGAATGTAGTACCAAATCATCTGCAACTAAATGCAAATCTCGTCTGCAAATGAATGCATGGCCACATCGTCTACAAATGAATGTAGATCTCATCCACAAATGAATGCAGGACCACATCGTCTACAACTAAATGCAGATCTCGTCCGCACATGAATGCATGACCACATCATCTGCAAATGAACGTAGGACCACATCATCTGCAAATGAATGTAGCACCACATTGTCTGCAAATGAATGAAGGAATCGTCATAGACCATCCTTAGCCTGTTAGCACTAGGAACACTCTCTAGAGCAGAGTGTTATTGTCTATGGCACCATCCTACAAGTGAATGTAGTATCATTATCCAGAAGAGAGTATTGTCTTCAGGACCATCCTCAGCCGGTAAGGGCTAGGACCACTCTCAAAAGCATAGTGTTCTTGTCTGCAAGACCATCCTCAAGAGAGGATACTTTCGTCCACAAGTAAATGTCATACCTCATCAGCATCTACGGGTGCACTTGGCCTTTTCTATACTGGTGCATCACTTCCATATCATTCACAATGATAGTCTCATCATCACTCCCCCTTTCCAAGGAGGATCCATATCAGCAACTTGTTCTCGCTTTCTGAGGAGGGTTCATATCATCATCGTTCCTCCTTGCGATGAAAGTTTGTAACCTCATCATCAATGTTCCTCCCTACGAGGAAATATCTATATCATCATCACTATTCCTCCTTGCGAGAAAAATATTCAGTATCATCATCACTATTCCTCCTTGCGAGGAAAGTCTTTTCAGACTACACCAATATTTCCACGGAAGATTCAAACTTTACGTGAGACAGAGGTTTGGTCAATACACTGAGAAGCTTTCTCATCTATACTCACATACTGGAGTTTTATAGATCCCTTCTGTACCATATCCCTTATGTAAAAATATCGGATTTATGTGCTTTGATTTATCATGGAACACGAGATTATATGTCATCTTTATACAACTTTGGTTGTCACATAGAATTACTATAGTGTCCAACTCCAAGTCAAATAGACTTGAAATCAATTTTCGAATCCATATCGCTTCACAACTTGTAGAACAAGCGTATATGTACTCTGCTTCAGGCGTGTTGAGAGAAACACTTGACAATTTCTTACTAAACCATGAGATCATGGCAAATCCTAGACAATAACATCCACATGAGGTGCTTTTTATGTATGTGACACTTCCTGCCCAATATGAATCCGTATATCCATACAATCTGTAGTCATGATCTCTATCATAGTATAGTCCAAAGTCTATTCTACCCTTTAGGTACCTCATTAGATGCTTTGCATCTATCAGGTGAACACGTCTAGGTTTAAGTAGATACTGATTCAGGGTGTTCACAACAAAGCATATATCTGGCTTGGTATTTGTCAGATACGTCAACGACCCAATAATCTGTCTGTACTAAGTCACATATAATAAATTTGATGATCCATCATACAACAACTTCATGTTGGTATCCATGGGTGTGGCCATGGCTTTGCAAACCAACATATCAAATCTTTTTAATATTTCCACTGCATACTTTCCCTGGTTCAGAAAGATTCCTTCTCTGCTCTGTCGACAAGAAAATAGTGCATCAATCCAAGATCTTTCATCTCGAATTCTTCAGCAAGCTTCTTCTTGCAATCTGCAATCTGTTTCTCATTTCATGTAAGGAATAAATCATCCACATATAGCAATAGTATGAAAGGTTCATCATCCATAACCTTCAGGTAAAAGTTAGGGTCGGATTTACTCTTGGTAAAGCCCAAGCTTTTCAAGAAGCTATCTATTCTTCCATACCAAGCTCTAGGAGCTTGCTTCAGTCCATACCGAGCTTTCTTCAACTTACATACATGAGTCCCTCTGTCTTTGACTTCAAATCCTTGTGGTTGTTCGATGTATACTTCTTCCTCAATCACACCATTCAAGAAGTCTCTCTTTACATCCATCTGGTGCAGATTCCACTTCATCATGGATGCAAGTGCCATGATGGTTCTGACGGAAGTGTACCTTGCCACTGGATCAAATGTCTCTTCATAATCAATCCCCTCTTTCTAAGAGAATCCTCTTGCCACAAATCTTTCCTTGTATTTTTCAATACTTCCATCAGTTGCATGTTTTATCTTGTAGATCCACTTGGAAGATACCACACTCTTGTTTTCTGGTTTCGGTACTATATCCCAAACATCATTCTTCATTATTGACTGGTATTCTTCTGTCATTGTTTCTACCCATTCTTTCTTTTGTACAGCTTCCTCGTAACTGGTAAGTTCTTGATCTACAATATCACACATCAAGGCCACATAACTGGAGAATGGCTTTGATCTCTTGCTTGTTCTTGCGGAGCCTTCTGGAGCTCCATACTTTTCTGCTTCTTGTATGATTTCTCTTACCTGTTGGTATCATAAATTTTCCTATAAAAATTTCTTAGATTTCAGCAGGACGAATGTAAAAAGGGACCCTAATTCTCGTTGCCGAAAAGTCCACTAGCATTTTTTCCAAGTCCCAAATGTTCATGCCAGCTTGGTCAGTTTTCCATTTACCTCAAAACCTGTATCCTAGTCGGTTTCTAATATGTATCTCTAGTTTTATTCTCCTTGTTTGCATTTGGAAATGTTATTATTCCTCAATAAATTTGCTAAAGCATCCAAATTATTACATTAAGTCATCAATTTTTTTGCATAAATATACTATAGTTACAAACCTATCTCATGCTCACGATTTAATTTTGATCATTCCCGTGCTCATCCCATTCTTTCTTGATGACCAATTCTTTATTTCCCCTATAAAAACTGTTATGCCCGTGATCAAGTCAAAGTTCCAAGAGGTATGGTAAACCTTTTATTAGTTTAAAAGGTTTTGAATTTTAAATTATATATTAAAAAGGTTAAATATACGTTACTTTATTTATATGCCTTTTTAATATGAACCTTAAACACTTTATACCTCCGTAACCCATGTTAAGAGTCTTTATGAGTTAAAGTAAGAGGTATGGTAAACCTTTTATTAGTTTAAAAGGTTTTGAATTTTAAATTATATATTAAAAAGGTTAAATATATATTACTTTATTTATATGCCTTTTTAATATGAACCTTCAAAACTTTATACCTCCGTAACCCATGTTAAGAGTCTTTATGAGTTAAAGTATGTTTGGAACGTGGAATAAAAAATATATGCCTTTTTAATATGAACCTTTAAAACTTTATACCCCGTAACCCATGTTAAGAGTCTTTTAACTCACCTCCGCAACCCATGTTAAGAGTCTTTATGAGTTAAAGTATGTTTGGAACGTGGAATAAAAAAAATGTGGGTTTTTATCATCTCATCGAGCCTCCAGACCCTTTCCAACGTCAAAGTTAAGCATCTAATACCAAGTCATCGAGGAAGCGCCCTCACAAGAGAGGGCAGAGAACCACAAACTAACCATGGCACAACGGTGTTTATAAAATGCTCAAATAGATCAATTCTTATGTATTTGGGATAATTTCCATCAAAGACAGCTAAAGTGTGCTGATAAACGCCAAGGGAAAAACCAAATGCCAAATACCTCCAAGCTAGAACTCTCGAGTCAATAAATAATACACAAGCATTGAGTTTCCATGTGTGTGAGAAGATGTTAAGGGGAAGACCATCAATCTATGTCTACAAATGCTGATTATCAATAGTTCCCAGGTGTGGGATTTCACCCAAAGAAAATGATTTTATCCTCAAGCGCATGAACAATGTCAATTGAAGAACACTGATGAAGTTTTATCTTTTATCCTACAACATAGATGATGTTTATCCCACATTTAGAATGTCAAAAACCTGATCTTATGGCCACTATTGGAGATTTTCTTCAAATATCGCAGATTCATGATGGTTGAGTGCAATTGAAAAACTTATTGAATGACAATGAAAATATTGAGTTCTTTGCACCATTAATTTCTTTGGCTAGAATGATGCTAATCCAAGGAAAATTGGAACTTGTAACATCAATACTACTTGCACCATTTGGGACATCGAGAAGGAAGTGATGGATAAACAGTTGATTCCTCATGACAAGGAACGGATTATTTTACCTATCAAATATTTCTCGCAGATTTTTAGTTATGAAATCAATTGGTGCATAGGCAGTCAAGGGCTTCATTTAAGTTAGAGGCATGAGGTTGAGCATTGTTTCCTTTTTTTTAAGCACAAGAATCAGAGCATTTTTCATAGGTCTAAATTTGGAAAATAATTCATTATTTTGAGGGATTCATTTAGCACTCAAAGGCAAAAGATATGTAAGTCTTAGAGTTTCATGAAGAAGGAAAAGTCCAAATTTTGAGATTGGGTCAAGTCAGGAACTATTTAGCTAGAGGTTCCAAATAGAATATGCAAACATTAAGTTATTTGAAACTCGAGAAGGGCTTCTCATTAAAAAGGTCGAAATTTCTCCAAGTTCAAACGTTGAAGAACATTATTACATCAAGAAACAATGAAAATAGAATCAGAGGTCAAAGTTCTCAAGAGATCATTACATCATTATAATACCCAGAATGAATATCTGAATGATTCAAACGACAAACTGATGCAAGAAAAACAAGAGGTTAAGAGAAGATTTAGAGGAAGTAAATGGCCACTACCAGGAGCTAATTGCAGCTGCAAAGGATGTTTTAAAAAGGAAGCATTAACAAAACAAAACAAAATATAGAATTATCAAATAAAGTTCAAGTGCTGGAAACATGGCAAGTTTGACTTCTTAAAAGGTCTCAAGCATTGGATGGACTTGCCACTCTGGCAGAAGCAGCTTGTCAGATCTGAAGCACGGGTGATCATAAAACTGTTAATCAAATTTTGATGACACATATAGATAGAATTGAAAGTCATAGTTTTAGGAGTTAGGTTTGTTAGATTTAGAAACTCCTTTATTTTGTAAACCACTTGAACATATCCGAATCCTTAAAATGTGGATCTATTAAATTTTCGTTTGAAGGATTTTTGTAATATAAAAAGGGGAAGGCTAGTAGTAGAATGTGGACGGTTCATTTCTGAGAAGGGGTTAGATGATATCAAGCTACTGTAACAAAGACATATGATTGACTCCAAGTATGTTTTGAAGATTGTATTTTTTGGAATAAGCCATGTTTTAATCTATAACTTTAGTTGAAGTTTATGATCAAATTGATCACCTTGCTTATCACTTCGTTTCTTGATGAAAGTTTTTATCCTGAAATGCTTTTAAGTTTGTGGACTTAACTAAGTTCTTTCACTGTATATTTATGGTTTATGTTTATGTTTCGTACTCTTTTGTCCAGATCTTCAAGATTGATTTTTGATTTAATTATTATATGTTGTTTGTATTTCTTTACCCTATCCATACATGATTCCATGACAATTCACAGAAGTTAATCCTTTTTCCAATTTTTCTTTTGGATGTTATAACTTGTACCTTTGTAGTCTAGGTACAATTTCTAATGCAAACATTACCCAAACATATTTTCTCTTTCAAGATATGTCCATAGTAGGGGGTTCTTGAGGTTCTAACATATCATGATCTTCTGATGCTTCTATTTCAGGAGAGGGTGCAACTTCTACTTTCTTGGGAGGTACATCCTCTTCATGTACTTCTTCAAGCTGCCACTTTCTATATTTCTTAAGAGTTGTTTCTTCGTCAAATGTTACATCCCTACTAATATCCATGTGATGGAATCCTGAAATGTATATCTTGAATGCTTTGGAGTCTTCACAGTATCCAACAAATATTCCCTTCTTTCCGGAAGGGTCCAGCTTGGTTCTCTTTTATTTTGAAATGTGAACATATACTGGACAACCAAATATCTTGAGATGGCGCACTTCAGGCTTCTTCCTTGTGTACATTTCTTCTGGAGTCTTGAATCCAAGGGCACTATGGGATAATCTATCATGCACATAGACAATTGTTCTTGCTACTTCATCCCATAGATGCATAGGAAGATTTTGATCATGTATCATTGTCTTCACTGCTTCCATAATGATTCTATTCTTTCTTTTTGCAACACCATTTTGTTGGGGATTGTAGGGAGTGGTTAGTTCCCTCTTGATTCCAGCCTCTTTTCAAAAGGATTCAAACTCTTTTGAAGTATATTCTCCACCATTATCTTTTCTGAGTGTCTTGATTCTTCTATCTGAATGGTTCTCTATCAAGGATTTGAATTCCTTGAATTTCCCGAATACTTCCTTCTTTGTTTTCAATAAGTATATCCATGTCTTTCTTGAATAGTCATCAATAAATGTAACATAATATTGATATCCACTTAAATATGTGGAGGGAATTGGACCACATACATTAGAATGAATTAATTCCAACATACCTTTAGTCTTTGTCTCACTCTTCGAAAATAGATTCTTGATATTCTTTCCTCTTGCACATCCTTTGCAAGTTCCTTCACGATCCATCTTCAAATCTGGTAAACCAGTTACTACTTTTCTCACATAGGGTAATGATTTGTAGTTGTTGTGAGCAAGCCTTCTATGCCATAGTTCACTTGAGCTAGTGATAGTTCACTTTTCTCACATAGGGTAATGATTTGTAGTTGTTGTGAGCAAGCCTTCTATGCCATAGTTCACTTGAGCTAGTGATCTCATGGACAAATGATGTTTTTGAATGTCCTTTGAGTTTATATAATCCTCCTTATTCACCAATGCCAACTGCATCTTCAATTGATTTTCCTTTGGTCCACATGATTACTTGTCCATATATAAAAGAAACTCTATATCCTTTCTTATCTAATGCTGCGATGGAAAGTAAGTTATTCTTCAAATCTAGTACATATAGTACTTCCTTCATCTTCATGGGAGTTCC
Organism: Pseudotsuga menziesii; assembly: GCA_001517045.1. Lineage (NCBI taxonomy): Eukaryota > Viridiplantae > Streptophyta > Pinopsida > Pinales > Pinaceae > Pseudotsuga > Pseudotsuga menziesii. Next base: position 106,049 of record LPNX010549596.1, read on the forward strand.
AGAGTCAAGCTTGTAGCTTGCTTCACCAATACCTTTGATGGGATATTGATAGTCATCTCCTAATGATACTTTATGAGGAGAGTTCTTGTCTTCAAGTCTTGATAGATTTTTCTTCTGTACTGTCATGTGCTTTGAAGCACCACTATAAATAATCCATGTATCTTCTCCAAGTATTATAGACCTAGAGAGTGCAGAGAATAGTACATATTCTTCTACATCTTCTTATTTTGCTTGTTTCTTTTGAGGTATTTATTCTTCTTCTTCATCCTCATCTTTAGCTAGATGTGCATGATGTATTTTGTTCTTATTCTGATTTAATGAACACTCTCTAGTAAGGTGCCCTATCTTGTGACAGTTGTAGCATTGCTATTGAGAGTAGTCTTTCTTTTGACTATTTTCTCTTTTCTTTTGAAACTTATTGGGAGGTTGATACTCCTAGTGACTTCCCTTCTTAAAGCTTGATTGTATTCTTCCTCTTCTGGTATGGGTGGCTAGGGCTTGATCATCTTCTTTGATTAGAGCTTCTCAGTTAGCTACTCTGGCATCCTCTTGGATGCAGTCTTCCCATACAATGTCAAACTCAATACTTTCTTTTTTGTCACACATGGTCTATATGAATGAACCCCAAGGTCTAGTGATACCATTGATAGCAGTCATAAATAGTTCACTTCATCAAGGGAGTCTCCAATGACTTCTAGTTGCTCCTTGAACTGGGAAACCCTTGTGAAGTAGTCTTGAATGGATTCTCTTTTACTCATCTTGGTACTCTTCAATTCAGCTCTCAAATTCATCCTCTTGTTGATGTTATTTCCTTCATACATTCTGGAAAGGGAACCATACATTTTCTTTGGTGTCTCTTTGGATGACACTTGAGGGATCAAGTGATCCTTGATAGAATCAACAATGATCATAATTTCCTTGATTAGGTCCTTCTAGTGATTTTCCTTACATTCATCTTATTCTGGTTCTACAAATTCTTCTTTGATATATTTCTCATGGTCATTATCTCTCAGAATGAGACCAATCCTATACTTCCATGCTCGAAAGTTTTCTATGCCTTCTAGCTTGTCCTCGAGCTTAGTGCTTGGGGCCATCTTATCCATGAGGTCGCTAAAAAATGAAATTTCTCACAATGCAATACTGAAATTACTAGGATATGCGCTTGACTGAGGTGAGTTGGTTGGTTCACTTGGTTTCTGGAGATTCCAAATCTTCACCCTTCAAAACTTGCTTGCGAGATTTCAGTTTCTGTAGATTTCTGGTTTTGGTTTTCTACAGTTTTCTGGTTCAAGGTCAAACTAGGGTTTGGATTTCCCGGAGATCCACCCACTCAAAAAATTCGATATAGGGCTCAATATATGCACTCTAGGGAGGCACAACTTTCTATGCAATCAGATTTCCAAAATTCCAATTTTGACAGAAACCCTAATTTCTTACCGGAGGAAGAGGAGAGAGAGTTTCACCTTGAGAAAGTTGTTCTATTCAGGCCAGCTCTGATACAATGTTAAGATTTCATGTTTTTATCTAGCTATCATTAGTGTTTAATACAAATCACATCAATAACATATGAAGAATCACTGAAAGAAACACAATCACAAGATATATACAAATTTATCCTGGGAAACCCCCTAGGGGAAGAAAACCCAACAAAACTCCCTCTATATAGATGTATAAGATCAAACCCCAACAAGTCACTTGAATTTTACCCTAACAAGTCATCCCCAACAAACTTATGGGGCTGACTTCACCTAGGAAGACACAAAACAATATTATATTATATTCAAGAGGGTACTGTTGACCCGACTTACAATGGAGTTTATACCTCATGACTCTTTGATGACCAAATACAATAGTAACATCCCGATGGAGGAATGAGACATATCCCTTGGGTTACATCAATAAAATACATTTAGAATATTCTTCAAAGTTACAATATTTCAACATTGCACGACCTTAGTAAATTCAACATCTTCTATCCCACAAAATATTGCATTTCTTGCTTTGCGTTGTACTCATATAGTCTTCTATCCATAGGTTCAACTAGAGACATTTTAGGATTCATGTAGCCATTTACTACTGACTTCTAGATATCTACCCTGAGTGATTGCAAATATACCTCCATCCTTATTCTCCAGAAGGTGTAATTTGAGCCATCGAATCGTGGTGCTCTGTTAATGGAAAGTAATTCCTGCTTGTCCATTTCTGCACAAGGATTAATCTTCCAATGGTCAAACTATTACTGAAGACACCTTCTTTTATACCAATAGTTGGAATTATTATATATACCAAGAGGGGTGTTGAATTAATATATATCACATATTATACTATTTTGCACTTAACAATGTTTTCACCTTTAAAAACTTTTCTTCAAAAATAATAATGGACACAGTTGCACACAAAATTTGTAGAAATAACTTTATGTCTCTCTCTCTCTCTCTCTCTCTATATATATATATATATATATATATATATGATTACATATGTGGGAGACACCTATCTCCAATTGTGAGCACCATCTCACTCAAGTGCTAAGCTGATTTGCAAGTATCAACCTGTTGATTACATGCACCAACCTGTAAGGACCTCTATCTATGCAAGAACCAACTTGATGACTTCAGGAACCGACCTAAATGGATATATGTCCCTTTTCACAAGATTCAAATCACAATATTTAGGCACCAAACTATTGAAGACTGAGATCTCCTTTTGTGTTCTTTAGCTGCAACTGAAAGGAAGCACCAAATCCCAATTATATTTACTAGCATAAACTGGGAGGAAGCTCCAACTCTCTGATTGTTTTACCAAATCCAACTGGAAGGAAGATACAACTCCTTGATTTAATTTACCAACTCCAATTGGAAGGATGATATGAATCCCTGATTTGTTTTACCAACACCAACTAGAAGGATGTTGTGACTCCCCTTCCTTGCCCCTTCCTTCCTCCCTGATAAGAGTATTTGTGTATCAAAATAAAATTGAAATACACAATTACATTATTTGCGATTTTCCACTGTTGCAAATTATCTGATATGCATATTATCCTTTAGTTATCTGGTCACAACAGTGTACAATTTGTGATAGTGTTTTCTTTGAACTTCTACGATCTACAATCTTCAGGTATTTGTGATTCTGCAACACTCGACGACTTCTACAAATTGTGCAATTTGCGTCATTCACTATGTATATTTCTCGTACATCCTGATACATGGTATCATACTAATTTGCACGCTTCCTACTATTCATCTTCTTTGTTTTCACAAAATATGGCTTTGCTGTACAAAAATTTTCTGTGATCAACGAGCCATTGATACCCCAAGGATTTAGAATCTTTCCTAGTCAAAATATCATATCTTCTTCAATATTCAAGTCACAAGCTTAATTCAATGCTTCCATATCTTGCTTATTTATATTCTTTCTAGTTCAAGAGATGTGTCCACAAGTTCGGATTCCTTTTACTCAATGACATCCCAACTTGCTTACTTCTTGGTCAAGCTAATCACCATATTTATTCTGTGTCGGCATGCATCCTTTGGTAATTAAACCTTGTGTGGTTTTGTGCACTGACATCCATTGAATTGGTGGTATTCACACACATATGTCCCATGCTTGGGTGGGATTTATGCACTTCCTAACCTTCCACATTTCTTCTCTATGCATTTCTTCAAATTGGATGTGTACATAGAGTGACTTTTCCTGATGGATACATATAATTTTATTATTTCTTGCTTCAAGTTATCCATCTCATATGTTTGACTTAGTCTCATCTTCTTTCTTCATTAAACTTGATGGTTTATCTTTTGGCATGAAACCTATATTAGACTTGTTGATTTATTCTTTGATATCAATGACAACATAAAGTTTCAACACAGTTGGTGTGCGTATTTGATATTATTTAGAACATGTCGATGCATGAGTATGTTAAGCATGTTGATGCTTATTTATCTCATGCCATGTTGTGTCTAGGGAAAAATTAAGCTGGATGATCATGGATGTTTCTCCTAATCGAATATGACTGAGGTGTATGAATATGCATATTTGGTGATTGATTGGTTACATTGTGATTGAATTTTTAAAATTTATTTCTTGAAGTGAATGATTCAGTAGCATGGTTGTGTATGACTAGTTTACTCTTGTATTCTACTTGAGAGTAGTATCGGGTTTGTACAGTGGGTCCGACAAGTGTTGTTCAATGCATAAGTTGTATATGCATGCGTTGCATGAACTTTAAATTTGTTATTGAAGAACTATTTTCATGTTATTATGCTCAGTTAGGATCAAAATCTTTTGACTGAATATGAATTGGTGAGTGACAACTTTAGTTGATTTTTCTAGTTCTGCTAGATATGGATCCAACATGTACAAAAGCAAAGCTAAAGAAGAGGAAGATGGTAAATCCAAGCATTTGGATTTTGAATAAAGGAAGCAAAGATGATGAAGAAGAAGACCGTGTAAATCTGAGGATGAGTTTCCTTAGCTGGTTTCATTGCGGATATATTTTCTCTAATTGAAACTATGTAAAGCCAAGGATAGGTTTTCCTTAACTGACTGCATTGAGGATATATTTTCCTCTAATTCAAATTATGCAAATCCAAAAAATGGGTTTTCCTTAGTTGATTACATTGAGGACGTGTTTCTTCTAATTAAAATTATGCAAAGTCAAGGATGGGTTTTCCTCATCTGATTGCATTGAGGATATATTTTCCTCTAATTAAAATTATGCAAAGCTAAGGATGGGTTTTCCTTGGCTGATTGCATTGGGGATGTGTTTTTCTCTAATTAAAACTGTGCAAAGATGAGGATGTGTTTCCTTCAGCTATTTACATTAAGGATGTGGTTCCTCCTAATTTATGCATAGCCAATCACTTGCATTGAGGATGTGCATCCTCTAAAGAAGTAGGAAAATTTTTCAAGTTGGTGCTGCAATGAAGTCTAGAACAAAAGTACTGAAGGAATGTAAGATAAAATAATAATATATTAATAAATTAATAAAAACTCTCACCTACTAAAAAAAGTTGGAGGGGGAAGGAGGAACCCGATCTAACGAACGAACCTAACAACAACAATAACAATAACAACACCCAAAAAATAATAAATGATGGATGCTGTTGTGGACCTATAGTGGTCTTGTTAGCTAAGGATCCTCTGAGAAAACCACGGGGAAATTCCCCAGGTTGTGAGGCCTTTGAGTAGACTTTAGATGTGAAGTGTCTTAGCTAGAATGATGAACAAGAAAGTTGAACACCTGCATTTCAAAGAGAAAGAGACCAAGGAGCAGAAAATCCATAATTGTGGAGCTCCAAACTAGGACACGACTAAGAGGGGGAATTCTTACTCTTCTTTTTTTACTTGTTTTATTGCTTTATATGAAAATAAAGTTGTTGAAATGCATCTTACAACTAGAAATTTGTTATGCTTATTTTTATTTGAAAAAAAAAATACATGTTGAAATAGTTAAATTTCAGTAAAAGAAATGAAGATGATTGAAGACATCTATATGCATATGCTGAGTTGATCTTAAAATGCATGAAAGCATTTTGAGCAAAGTATGAAACACATGGTCAATTAAGTGAACAAAATGGCTAAATTTTTAGGATGCCGACCTAATGAATTTGTGGTGGTTGGTTGCAGATGCAAACTTTCATTTGGAAGCTGGTTACTGCTATCTCAAAAATTTAAAAAGGAGTGGACAAACTCTTGTATCAATAGAAGCAACGTGATAAAGTATATCATAATTCAAGTGAATCTGATTCGACACTGAAGAAACAACTTGAAATGTGAAATGAAAGGCATGTTATCCAACATAATCAATGTGATGAAGTATATCAGAGTTTGGTGAACCTGATTCATGTTTCAACAAACATCTTGACAACTTAAATACAAGGTTAGCCTTATGGACTTTTGAATAATATATATATATATATATATCTGTGTGTGTGTGTGTGTGTGTGTGTGTGTGTGTGTGTGTGTGTTCCTATAAGCATTAGAGCATNGGGGAATATATCACCCCTGGTTTGAAACCCCTAGTATGTTTCCTGCAAGGATGAATATATTGTATTTTTGTACTTATTAATATTAAAATCCACAACTGGTTGTGTTGAAGCAGTCTGTTGAAGTGATCGGGGACTCATATATTTATCAGAGAAAAAAATGGGGTTAAAAATGTCCTTAGGAGGGGAAACCGTGTTATGACCCCATTGACCCCCTAAGTCCCTAAAGTTACCTTATGTCACGACTTAAACCAAAGTTTCCATTTTTATTAATTTAAAACTTAGTTTATGGCTTAATGGGGGATTAAGTGTGATTAAGAAATGTTTTAGTTTTCTTAATTAAAAATTAAAGAGAGTGTAGTGTGGCTCATGGGAGACACCACAAGGGGAGAGTAATAATGCAAACCATAATTCATAAGGGAATGGCCAAGGACAACATGAGAGGAGTCTAGAGAAAATAGAGCATGAGTTTTTTCCTTTGGGAGAAAAATCTGAAATTGAATGTTGAGTGAGAGAAACCAATTCTGAAGTAAGCCATTTGTGCCTTTGGTCATCATTGTAATTATGGAAAATGGTATAGTCAGCTGGCTTGGTGAAGTTATAAGCACTGATAACAATGATGTATCTTGATGTTTTTCTATGAGAATGAATATGATAAAGTGAAACGCATTGTTTGGCATGAATTTTGGATATAAACCAATTCCTTTTTTCCAGTGTGAGATTTAGAAATTATGGGACCGGTGAGATGTATTCTTGGTGAATGTATGAGTCTTAGCTCAGGGTGAGGATTCGTTGAGAGACTAATGAGAATTTTTTTCTAAAGTTGGGTGGATCATGATTCAAACACAACTACTTTCCCATTTCAATATTTTTGCATTTAAGTTTTAATTCCTGGAAATGTAGTTTTTATGTTCACTAATATTTATTTGATGAATGAAAAACTATTTCTATGGTTCTTGTTTTAATTATTGAAATTGAATAACAAGTATAAGTTCATAATTTAGTTGGTTGAGTTCAGGTGTATGGACAAAGCGCAAGTTTAACTCTATGATAATGCTTGGAAATTTCATGAATGCCAATTCTTTAATTAGGTTGAAGTTTGGGAAGTGAAATCCTGTAATAATTGTAAATTTCAGGGTTCATAATTGAAATGTTTATTCAAATTATGTCTAAGAGCAAAATGCTTGGAAAATTAGATGAATGGATAAATATGTTGGAATTCCATTCATTTTTATTATTTTTCATTAACTTGGAAGCTTATTTGCAAATAATTATTTATCATTGCAAATTCTTGTAGAAATTGCTAGTTTTATTGCTTAGTTTTGTTCTTACTATGCAAATCCTAAGTTAAGTGAAATGTTTATGCAAATTATTTAAAAAAGGTTTAAACTCTTAATATTCCAAATAGTTGGAAGAAAGTAGTTCCTAAAGTAATGAATGAAATGTTCGAATTAATTATTCAAACAATTTCTTTACTGTGAAGTTATTATTGTGTAGTAAATGACTATGACCTACTTTTGCTTAATAAGTAAACTGTAAACAAAACCATGCGTTAAGGAATGCTTTTAGTTCCTTTTAGTGCCTTCCATTGAGTGGTATTGTTGTTTTTAAAATCATAGATTGAATATGCTTAATCAAATAAGTTTAAATGTTTATGTCGAAGTTTAAGTTCAACCTTATTCATTTTTATAAATACCATGGGCCAATAATAAGTGGTTTTTGTTTTTATTTCACAAGAAATGGAATCGTAGCAATTGTATGCAAAAATTCCATGGAAACCCCACTTCTTAGTTACTAAGAAGTTATATTAGAAAGTATGGAAAACGATTTCCTAATTAATTTACTGAAACCCCACTTTTTAGTTACTGCTCAGTTCTTATACTGCGGTAAGTTTTAAGGTAGTATGTTGGAACACTGATTTTCTTTGTCTTAATGAAATTGAAAAATATGTTACTTGAAAATGGTTTATGTATCTAACTATTTTTTCTTTGCTCCACTTTTTGGAAGCATGCTATGCAATCCTTAAGTTACTCCTAGTGCGTAGTTCTTACTGTATAGTAAGATTACATGAATTTGTTGGAGATTTGTATTTCCTCGACATAATAATATGGAAGTAATATAACAAGAGGAAGGTCTATGTATGAAACTATAATTTTATTTGTTCTATTTAGGTGAATGACTCTCTCACAAATCACTTTGCTGCAATTCACTTTGTCACAGTTCACTCTGTCATAGTTCATTCTATCATAGTTTTTTCTGTCGTAGTTCATTATATCACACTCTATTGTAGTTCATTTATGTCACAACTCTTGTATCATAGTTCTTATTGTGTAGATAATGACAAAATCGAAGTGCCAATGAATGAATTTTTTATAAGGAAAGGTTTGGAAATGTTATTTTTCAAGGCATAACCTAATATGGTTAGGAAAATCATATTTAGTAAAAATAATATAATATGTGTATTAATAAGGGTGCATATTAATATGCGTTAACCTAATTATTTTACATGAGTTATACTCCGCAGATTCTGAAGGTAGTTCTTACTGCGCACTAAGTTTAAAAAAACAAGAGTATGCCAGATTATTATTTATCCTTGTCTTAATAATATGGTAATCAAATAAATTGAGGCATGTCAATATAATTATTTAAAAATTCCTTTGCTCTAGTTTTGTGGAGTTTATTGCGTAATCCATTAGAGTTTTACTACGCATTTCTTATTGAGAAATAAGTTATTGTTAACCTATGTTTTTGCAAGTGTACCTAAAGCTATTTTGCATGAATTTTTGAATAAGCGTCTCATAGATTTTTCTATGCTTCCGCTAAAATAATTATCTCTATTATATATTTGTAATGGAATGCTATGCATTTGATAAAAGATTGCATATGCACGTTATGCATTTATTTAAAAAAATATTATTATTAGTGTTTTATAAATCTAGTGTAACAATGGTTGGTTTACATCATTGATTCCATTTTTCGTGGTTGATTTATTATGGTTCCTATCTTAGAGAAACGAACAAAATGAATTGGATAAAAATGGAGTTCTTCTTCCTATTCAATTTTCGGATGTGGTTAAATATGGTAGGTGAAATTTATCCTTTTTTTTTCTTGGGCTACTATGCGTGGCGGGGGAGGAAACACTTGAAATAAAAGAGGGTCACCCCAATCTCTATTCCCTCTCAAGCTTATTGTGCAACCTGGGTAATCCTAATCTTAACAACAAAGGATCAAAGTTGTCGTAGACTTCCTATTGTAGATGTTCTTGGAAATTGTTATGAAACCATGTCCCATAAATAGCATAAGAAGAGAAAACATAGAAAATAAGAGAGTAATCCACGCCTTAAAAATGAATAACATATATAAACATCAATCCTCTTCGATGGAGGAACCTCCTTACAAAATGTACCGAGTACAAAATATAAGATAATATACTATGATGACTAAAATGATAATGTCTCCTTCCTATATATAGGAGACTAAGGTGTACAATAACAACTAATAGACCCACCAATAGACCCAAGCCGACATAAATAATATGTAATGCACCACAATATAGGGAGTAATGTGCCACACTATATGGTGTAATGTGCCATCATTACGGGATTAACATTCCCATCTCATTCAAAAAGTGTTGTACTCAACAGATAAGTAGTTCTAGATGTTGTTGTATAAAGGACTCATCTTCCCATCTTGAATCTTCCACGGGTAACTTCTTCCATTTAATGAGATACTCTGGAATTGATCTATTTCAAAGCTGTATAGTTCTTAATTCAGTAATTCCTTCAGGATCCAATTTGATTTTTCCTTCCTCATCAAGTTCTGGTAATATCATTTGAACTAGTTGTAAGCACCCTGTAATTTTCCTATGGTTGTGGTAGGAAGTCACAGGGGTAACCATTTCAAACCAACCTTTAGACTACATTCTATCCAATGCAGTCAGAGAGGGATCTCTCTTGTCATGAGGTGTATCACATATACATATGGATTTGAACAAGCGTGGAGAAGGATATATCTATACTCGTAACAGAGTTGTTTGTAAATTAAAATATTGAAAAACAGACAAATAATAAAACCATTGGGAGATGGAGTCACGGTCTGAAACATTTAAGGACATTACATCAGATGATTAATAATGATTTCCTCTTCTGTATTATGAGGCAAAGTAAGTGTGGAATTTAGTTAAATATATTTAAGCGGGGGTAGGAGAATGGAGAAAATCCCAGTACAACAAGGGGCACCTATCGATGGATGAATCCCTTGCAACACCTTTAGCAACATAACATAATGAGGGAAATAACAGAGATGGAGCATCTAACCCTAGATGAATTCCATAACCTTTATGAAAAACACATAACTAATGCTGCATCTGACGAGAAGAGAGATTAATGAAACAGATTCTTCCCGTGCAATTAGAAAGCATTTTTTCATAAAATAACACATGAAAAATGGCATAAATAGAGAGCACAAACTAAATACAGACAATGTGATGAATCTCATAACTGCAAATAAGTATTTTCATTACTACTCCCAAAAATGTTTGCAGAGATAAAAATCCGACGTTGAGGCCTCAAAAATATGAAAGTCAATCCAACCCTTATTCTCCTTTTAGGAGGCTATATTTATAATACAAGGGCCCCAAGGCTAACCTAGAAACAAAGCCTTAATTCTATTACAAAATTTGGGGATCGAATCCCGAATCATCCTAACGAATCCTAACAAACTCCTAGGAATGGAAACCTCGTCGTGATTGAAACCTACATAGGGAGATACGACATGACAACCACGTTGGATTAAAAATAGCAACGCGCCATCTTGGATGCAGGCTCACTTGCTTTGACAATGGCGTTTCATCACTCTGCTAACGATTTAATTTCTCTTGCACACATTCTAGCGTACAAGCTTGAATTGGTCCCATGACCCTTCCTGCTTCTGACCTTTATGTCTCTTTTGTGTTCTAGAAACATGTTCTTCCTATGTTTGCAACTAGAAAGAAGGCTTATGTTCCTTCTGTGTTTGGCCCTCTGTCTAGTATCCATGTATCCTAGTAACATTGTTATTTGTGTAGACTTGGAGAAGACATCCCTATTTATCAATAGTAATAAATCCTTAATGGGATTATCATTCTTGTCAGCTTCTTCTACTGGGACTAGATCCTTCCTACAGAGTATGCCAGTACAACAATTCCGGAGACTCGTCATCATCCTAGATGAAGTTGTCAACATGATTCCAAGACAATGATGACGAAGCCCTCCACTCCTTCCTTCTCGAGTCCAAACATTCGATCAAACCGACCACTCCTTGCAATGGATGATATGTACCACGGTAATGGGGTACACAGCCTTGTCTGGAGGTTTTTACAGGACATTCTTGGGACTGGGAACTCTAGGTATTGCTTCCACTGCGGTGTCGTGTTTTGCTAGGACATCATTGTCTTCACCAGCATCGAAAAATATTTCTAATGCAACGAACATATCTACCATGATGGTTGGAGCTACTGTGGCATGAAATCCCAGGAACGATGTAAATTCCACCCTGCGCCCAATGGTTAATGAAACACGTCGAACAACAGGCTTATTGAGCATATAAAATATTGTAGGCTTTGTATTAGGATCTCTAGGATCCTAAGAAAAAGAACAGTCATGAATCCTTTCTCTTCACATACTTTTACTCAACCTATCTCTCCAATAGTTCAGATTATGGCATTATAACGAGATGGGTAAGGGGGTTTGGCTGAGAGTCCATTGACTCCTCACACATTCCATCATCTAGTGGCATGATGATAGCATGAGTGACCACATGGGCTCCTGATCCGCTACCTTAGGTGGAGATGCTAGCTACACCACCCCTTTTCATTGTGACCTCAAATGATATCTCAGACGGAAGTGACTTTCGGCCTTACTTATAATCATCTCTGGGACCTATCGTGATGTGTGGATTTGACATTTGGCACTTCAAAAATCCCTCCTCATGATGACACTATTACGCCCTGGTTTGTAGTGCCCCCCCTTCTTCCTTACCATATGGTGTGAAAAAGGCCATATCTATCTTCTACTTCCAACTTGTTATGAAGCTCGTCCTTATTGCACGTGTTGGTAAGCAGGGCTCAAGATTTCTAGGCCGCAAAACACGCTGTTTATACCCCTATCCTGGCCTCCATCTCGCGGTCCTTTTCCTCCTCATCTCCCATAGCATATTTGGATAGTGAAAAATATCCCAGCCATAGATCTCCTCCATGGGGGCTCTCCACCGTTCAACCATGCGGCCCCTACCTTGTTTCAAGCTCTACCCGTTGACTATCCTTCGTGTATGTTTCTATTGCGAAACAAATCGGGGCTGTCGGTTCATTGGTCCGCCAGATATCCATCATCAAAGGTGAGGGGTCCCACAATATTTCACATTGCCTCGCACACTTCCTCACCACAAAATCGACCAAGACTGTTGATCATATCCCTGTCAGATCATCACCATTCAGGAACGTGAGGACTTCCTACACTTCATAGCTCCACACCATCTTATCTATCGTGCAAGTCTGGGTGGAAAAAATGCATCTCTATAGCAGATATGGTCTGTTCAAAATTGAGGTCATTTGAAAATAGAGAGACCTACGAATTACATGCGCCTTCATGGTTTAATTCCCACATATATTTTCCACTACGAAAACCCCATTCTCCGAAGATCTGAGCTACCTGCCCATCTGGCAGCTGCTTTTTCTCATCATTTAATACTTCTATTCCCGGGTCAAGCTGATACATCGATGCCCCAATTCTAGGCTTGGGCTTAGGATAAGCCTCCCCAACAACCTCAAAATCATCAGACATAGAAAGTCTTTGGATATCCCCTCTTCTGCAAGAAATTGTTGCAGGCACCTATATAGAAATCTCAAAGATTAGCACAAGTGCTAACAATGACTCCAAATCAGGGATGCTATCCTTCCTACGAGGTAGAAAAGAACATATGTAGATCACATGCTTGATCCATTGGGCTAATCCCATCATTCGTTGAGAACCTCACAGCGGGTTCTGAAAACAAAACTGAACAGAGATAGAAAAAATGAAAATAAATGCTTAAAGGAAATGCTCGTTAGGCTGAGCTTATTCATTTCTACCTACCCTACCTAATGAGCATCAATTTCCAGTCAAGTCACTTCTGACTTCCAATGAATCCAATCAAGAAGATGACACCATATGTAAGTTTTCTCTTCATTCTTTATCGAATACAATACTGAATAATCAAATGGAATAGGGTTGTGATAGGGGACTTGATTTATTTTTCAAGGCCATAACCGACCATTCAAACTGTGTGGATTCTCCACATATCTAGCCACTAATTCATGACATCCTCCAACAAACTCTGCTTCGTTCCTGCCATGACAAGGTTGCTCCATATACTCAGCCACTGAATTATAGAATCCATGACCGTCTTCAGCTTTTCTTGGTATTTGTTCTATCCAAGATTACCGCTCTGACTATAACTTCCCCTATGTACTGTCAATATTTTCTTCAAAATAGTCATGAAAAGGCTTAATACATCAGCTGCCTCATCCCAAATGTCATAAACCAAACCCTACTCCTCCTTATGCATTACACAAGAAATATCTTCAATGAAATCCGGTGGAATGCGCTCCTCCTTATATGAATATTTTGTATTGGAAGAGTAAGAAGAAGCATCCCACACAAGACCCTCCAAGTAGTCATCCTCATAATTATCATACAGTGGAGGACTGAAATCTTCCTCAAAACCCCCACATACAGGGCTTGCAACAGACATGATTCTTTCTTCATCAAAAAAATTATAATATCCCTCCTGGGTGGCCCCAAGCTGCTCATCTGTGTGCTCATGAATGGAAATACTAGAATGCACAACGGATCCTATTTGATCACCCCCTTCATTCTCCATCCTAAAAAATGCCATGATTCCTCACCTCCGTTTTCTGTGCTAGATTAGAAACCTTTAATCTTTATTTCATAAAGTCAAATGTGGAAAAGCATAATGGTAGGCGGTTACCTTCCTCCTACTGAATGTATTTTTCATGGGAAGCAGGATTGAGAGGCATAGGAGATATCAACTGTTTACTCTCCCCTTCTTCCATTAGTAAGGGAGGATTTGTATGTTCCTGCAGATCTTCAGGTGTAGTTTGAGCTTGTTCAACACACAAAGGTCCTCTAAATTCCTGATTTCTTATGGGGGAGGGGTTGTATTCCATCATAAATATTTCCATCCACCTCTCCATGGCCTCCATCATCTCATTCATCCTATCCTTGAGTGTGTTAGAGGGAGGGATATGGGTGAGATCTTTTTTCTTCTTTTCTCCCGTTCTCCCTAGCAGTATTCAGGTTCATTTCCACCTCTATGGCATTGTTTATCATGTCTTCTAGAGATACTAACCTTCTCTCGCTCATCCATAAGGTGAATTCGCTATCAAATGCTTCAGCATACTGGAGTTGGGAAGCACTAGGAGGAGTCTTGAACTGAGTAGGGATAGTGTTGTATACTTCCATAAATCTGTCCAAGAAGCCCTAGACAGACTCATTCTCTTCCCTCCTTATGGAATAGAACTGGGACAAGCACTTCCTGGGGTGTTTCCCTTCTTCCCATCGGCACTTGAAAACATCCTCCAAATCTTGATAGCTCAAGATGGAGTTGTTAGGAATACTGGTGAACCATTTTCTTTCCCCTTTGGAAAGGATTTGAGTGAGCATTCTAAATTTAACATCCTCATGGTCCACCTCTTCTAGGTCAGTACAGTCTGTAAATAATCCCAAGTGCTCCTCAGCTGAATACCCCTTCTCGCTAGTAAATTGTTTAAGCATTTGGGCGTACCCCTAAGGAAGGTCATGAAGGATTGCAGGGAGAAGTATGGGGGCAAACTGTTTATCTTTTGCTGGGATTTTAGCAGGGATTTTAGGAGGGACTATAAAACTAAGTGATGAAGGTTCTTTAAGATTTGAAGTAAAGGAAGATAAGGCCATGGCAACAGACATGGGTTGGAGTCCCCTATCAGGGGACTCAACAAAATGCGGAGGGTCAGTATGAGCATCACATGTCTCACGGGGATGACTATTTATCTTACGAGACTCAGATGAAGGGCCTGGGTCCAAAACATATGCACATACTGAAGGGATATTTTCAGTCCTCAAAGAAGGATATACATGGGTAGGTCTTTGTTCTTTTTATGAAGGCAATAAAAAATGGTAATCTACTTTGATCAACTCGAGAAGGGACACGAGAAGACCTGTTAGGAAAGACATGATATCTCAGAAAAAAATAGCAGAGTACCTCATTTTTTACCATGCCTATCCAGGCTTGTTATATTGGGCTCATTTTCCCTAGTAGAGTCGCCATGGAACCTCTGAAAATCTGTGCAGCTTCTGGGTAGTCGGTGTTCCTAGTGGAGTCACCTTCAAAGGATTTAAAGTGGATTCGCCAGAGCATATACAACCAATATGTGTCTAAGATCGGCTACTCAATCATATAGATCTAAACAATGTCATTCTCCCAAGGAAATAATAGTGATTATATCCCTGACAACGGCACCAAGATGTTAGAACCTTGTAATTTTTCTATGGTTGTGGTAGGAAGTCACATGGGTAACCATTTCAAACCAACCTTTAGACTGCATTCTATCCAATGTAGTCAGAGAGGGATCTCTCTTGTCATGAGGTGTATCACATATACATATGGCTATGAACAATCGTACAGAAGGCTAGATTTCTACTGGTAATGCAATTGTTTGTAAATTAAAAGATTGAAAGACATACAAATAATAAAACCATTGGGCGATGGAGTCACAGTCTGAAACATTTAAGGACATCACAACAGATGATGAATAATGATTTCCTCTTCTGTATTATGAGGCAAATTAAGTGCGAAATTCAGTTAAATATATTTAAGCAGTGGTAGGAGAAAGGAGAAAATCCCAGTACGACAAGGGGCACCTATCAATGGATGAATCCCTTGCAACACCTTTAGTAGAATAACATAATGAGGGAAATAACAGAGATGGAGCATATAACCCTAGATGAATTCCATAACTGCTATGAAAAACACATAAATAATGCTACATTTGGCGAGAAGAGCACTTAATGAAACAAATTCTTCCCGTGTAACTAGAAAGTGTTTTTGCAGAAAATAACACATACGAAAAATGGCATAAACAGAGAACATGAACTAAATACAAACACCATGATGAATCTCATAACCGTAGAGAAGTATTTTCATTACTGCTCCCAAAAATGTTTGCAGAGCTACAATTTCGGTGCTGAGGCCTCAAAGATATGAAAGTCAATCCAACCCTTATTCTCCTCCTAGGAGGCTATATTTATAATACAAGGGCCTCGAGGCTAACCTCGAAATAGAGCCTCAATTTTGTTACAAAATTTGGGGATCGAATCCCAAATCCTCCCGATGGATCCTAACAAACTCCCAGGAATGGAAACCTCGTCATGATTGACACCTACAAAGGGAAATACAGCGTGACAATCACGTTGGATAAAAAATAGCAATGTGTCATCTGGGATGCAGGCTCGCTTGCTTCGATAGTGACGTTTCAGCACTCTGCTAATGGTTTAATTTCTCTTGTGCAAATTTTGGCATATATGATTGAATTGGTCTTGTGACCCTTCTTGGTTCTAACCTTTATGTCTCTTCCGTGTTCCAGAAACATGTTTTGCATGTGTTCACAGCTGGAAAGAAGGATTATGTTCTTTCTATGTTTGGCCCTCTGTCCAGTATCCATGTCTCTTGGTAACACTGCTATTTGCATAGACATGGAGAAGACAAACCTATTTACCGACAGTACTAAATCCTTAATCCACTTGTCATTCTTGTCATCTTCTTCTACCGGGACCAGATCCTTCCTACAGAGTATGCCAATGCAATAATTCCCAATACTCGTCATCATCCTAGATGAATTTGGCAATATGAGTCCAAGACAATGATGACGAATCCCTCATCTCCTTCCTTCCCAAGTTCGAACATTTGTTCAGAATGACCACCCATAGCAATGGATACTATGTATCGTGGTAATGGGGTCCGCGGACTTATCTGGAGCTTTTGGCAGGACATTCCTGGGAATAGGAATTCTAGGTACTGCTTCCACTGTGGTGTCACATTTTTCTAGGACAAAATTGTCTTCACCAGAATCAAAAAATATTTCTAATGTAAGGAACATCTCTACCGCGATGGTTGGTGCTACTATGGCATGAAAGCTCAGGAATGATGGAAATTCCACCCCGTTCCTGACAGTTAATGGAACACATCAAACAAGAGGCTTATTGAGAATAGCAGGTATCAAAGGATTTGTATTAGGACCCCTAGGATCCTTAAAAGAACAGTCATGCATCCTTGCTCTTCGTCGATTTTTACTCAACCTATCTCTGCAACAGTTCATATTATGGCAATATATCGAGCTAGGCAAGGTAGTTTGGATGAGAATCTGTCAACCCCTCACACACACTGCCATCCAGTGGCATGATGACAACACGAACAGTCACACAGTCTCCTAATATGCTACCTTAGGTGGAGACGCCAACTAAATCCCCCCTTTTCGTTGTGACTTCAAATGATATATCAGACGGAAGTGACTTTCGACCTTACTTGCAATCCACTCTAGGACCTCTCATGATGTGTGGATTTGACATTTGGAACTTTGGAGATCCCTCCTCATGATGACACTATTATTCCCTGGTTTGTAGTCCCCCCCCTTCTTCCTTACTGAACGATGTGAAAAGGCCATATCTATCCTCTACTTCCAACTTGTTGTGAAGCTCGTCCTTATCGCACATTTTGGGCAGCAGGGCTCAGTATTTTTAGGCCTAGAAACACGCCGTCGATACCCCTGTCCCAGCCTCCATCTCACAGTCCCTTTCCTCCTCATATCTCGTGGTATCTTTGGACAATGAAAAATATCTCGATCGTAGATATCCTCCATGAGGGCTCTCGACCGTTCAACCATGTGACCCCTACCTCATTTAATGCTTTTCCCGTTGACTATCCTTCATGTATGTTTCTATTGTGAAATAGATAGGGGTTGTAGGTTCATTGGTTCACTATATCTCCATCGTCGAAGGTGAGGGGTCCCACAAGATTTTGCATTGCCTTATCCCTTCAACCGCTACACACTTCCTCGCTATGAAATTAGCTTGGACCATTGATCGAATCCTTGTCAGATCATCACCATTCAGGAACGTGAGGAAATCCTACACTTTGTAGCTCCACATTGTCTTATCTATCGTGCATGTCTGGGTGGTGAAAACGCATCTCTGTCACAGATATGGTATGCTCAAAATCAAGGTCATTGGAAAATAGAGCGACCTACAGATTATGCGTGCCTTCATGGTTTAATTGTCGCATATATTCCACTACGAAAAGCCCAACCTCTGAATATCTGAGCTACCTGCCCATTTGACGGCTGCTTCTTCTCATCATTTAATCCTACTCTTCCCGGGTCAAGCTGATGCATCATGGGATGATCCAATTCTAAGCTTGGGATTAGGATAAGCCTCCCCAATAAACTCAAAATCACCAGACATAGAAATTCTTTGACTATCCCCTCTTCTGCAAGAAATCCCTGCAGGCACCTATATAGAAATCTAAAAAATTAGCACAAGTGCTAAAACTGGTAGCTTGACACAAATTGCCTTCTTTAAACAGGAAACATGGAAAAATGGATGGACTCGTGAAGATGGAGGTAGTTCTAATTTGTAGGCCATACTACCAATATTTTGTAATACCTTATAGGGACTGTAGTATTTAGGTGATGATTTCTTATCCTTCTTGGTGTTCTTTAGGGACCTCTATTTGTATGGCTATAGTCTTAAAAACACCCAATCCCACACATTAAATCTTCGTTCACTGCGGTGTTGATTTGCTTGCTGTTTAGTTTGATTTTGTGCTCGATTCAGGTTGTCCTTTAAGAGTTGAAGAACTTGTTATTGATGCTTCATGTAGTATTCCACTACTTGAACCTTAGAGGAGTCTCTTAGTGAAGATGTGATGGGTGGTGGATGATAGCCATAGAGGGTGATAAATGGGGAAATTTTTGATGATGTATGGAAGGAAGTGTTATACCACCATTTTGCCAAGGGTAACCACTTTACCCATTGTGTTTGTTTATCAGCTGCAAAACATTGAAGATACCCTTCCAAACATTTGTTGACTATCTCTGTTTGTCCATCATATTGAGGGTTTATAAGATGAGCTATGAGCTATTTGAGTACCCAAACAAGATAATAATTCGGTCCAAAAATTTCTAGTGAAAATGGGATCCCTGTCACTTACTATAATATTTGGAGCACCATGAATTTTTTTTACTGTCTCCATAAAATAATTGGCGACCATGCTTTCTTTGAAGGGGTGAGATAGTACACAAACGTGTGCATATTTAGCAAGTCTATCAACAACCACCATGATGACACTCTTTCCTTCAGACTTGGGTAAACCTATGATAAATACATCGATACCTCTGTCCACCTTTGGCTTGGAATAGAAAGTGGTTGTAGGATACCAGGGGTCTTAATTGTTTCCACTTTATTTTGTTGGCAAACCAAACATTCTGTCACAAATTTTGAACATCAATTTTAAGACCATCCCCAAAAAAATATTTCTTTACCCTGTGGTAGGTTTTTAAGAAACCAGAGTACCCTCCTATCGGAGAGGAGTGGAATTCAAAAAGTACCTTTTTCTTGAGCTCAGAATTCTTACCAAGATATAAGTGATCTGTGTACCATAGCAAGTCATCTTTCCACCTAAATGTATTAGAGGCTTTGGGATCCTGTTGCAGCTTTGAATAAATGTCCATATTTTTTTGTCATTTTTCCATTCATCCATTGATTCGGCTATCCAATCTGGTTGTATGATTGAAATATCATAGAGTAATGCTTCAACATACTAATCTTTCCTATAGAGTGAATCCGCAACAACATTTTTCTTCCATTTTTGTAGATGATTTCAAATTTATATCCCAACATCTTTGTCACCCATTTTTATTTCTCTTCTAAAGATAGCCTTTGTTCCAAGAGGTATTTAAGGTTATAATGATCAATTTTAACCTTGAAATGTCTCCCTATAAGGTAGGGGTGCCTTTTCTTCAAACAATTTAGTATTTCCAACATTTCCTTCTCATAAATGGGATTTTTTAAGTTCTTTCCCTTGATTGGATGACTTGTGAAGGAAAGAGGGTGTCCTTCTTGCATTAATACAACTCCAATTCCATTTCTGAGCATCACATTCCATAATAAAGGGTTTTGTGAAGTCTGGTGTCACAAAAACAAGAGCTTTACACATGGCCTCTTTGAGTTGTTGAAAATCTTGAATTGTCTCTAGAGTCAAAGAAAATGCATATTTCTTCAATAACATTGTTAGAGGATTTGTTATTCTTCTATAGTTCTAATCAAACTTGCGGTAGTACCCTGCCAGACCTAAGAATTCTCAAATATTCTTTAGGGTTTTGGGAATAGGCTATTCCATCATGGATTTAATTTTTTTTGGGTCTACCTTGACACCTTCATGAGATACAATATGACCCAAATACTCTACCTCCATTATCCCAAAGAAACATTTTGAGGGTTTTTCATATAGTTCTTTCTCCTTTAGTAGTTGTAGTACCCTGTCAACATGTTGAACATGTTCTTTCCAAGACTTGATATATATTAGTATATCATCAAAGAATACCAAGACAAATTTTCTAAGGAAAGGCTTGAAAATAGAATTCATCAAACCTTCAAACGTGGAAGGTGCATTTGTTAGACCAAATGGCATGACCTAAAATTCATAGTGACCTTCATGAGTTCTAAATGTTTTTTTGGGGATGTATTGATCCTTCATTTGAATTTGATGCTACCCGGAACGAAGATCGAACTTTGTGAAGACAACTGCTCCATCTAATTCATCTAACAATTCATCAATGACAAGAATAGGAAATTTATATTTAATGGTGATCTTGTTGAGCTCTCTATAATCAGGACATATACACCATGATCCATATGGTTTGGATACCATTACCATTGGTGCAGAGTAAGAACTTTGGCTAGGCCTAATTATGCCGGCCTCTAACACTTCAACAACCATACACTCAATTTCACTCTTTTGTCTATAGGGATATTGGTAAGGTTTGATGTTAGGAGGAAAATTGCCTGGAATTAAGTGGATAGCATGATAAAAGTCATGAATAGGTGGAATACCTATGGGAATATATTCAAATACCATGGAATGCTTATTAATGAACTTTTGAAGATCTGGGAAGATAGGGAACTTTGAGATTTGAACATCTAATGAGCATAATTGTGCCACTACACCTTAATTTCCCCTTTTTAACAACTTTGTCATACCATTAGACATTATCACCTTGCTTGGTTTTTACCGTGATACCATTTAACTCATATTATTTTCCTTCCCATGAAAAGTTTTTGAAAATTAAAATCTGGTATTCCGAATGATTGTAACTATTGGACACCTAAGACATCATCAACACCACCCATTGGGATAAAAATCATTGGAATATTCAATACATATTCCCCCATTGCCTCCTGATATTATGGAATTTCCTTGAGCAATTTGTAGTTCCACCATATGCAATCATTACTTGAAACTCTGGTGCTGGATATACAAATCAATTAAGAACTTTGGCTAATTTATAGTGAATGAAATTATGAGTACTACCAGAATCAATCAACACTGTTACCTTCTTCTTTTTTATGTATCCTTCTATCTTGAGATTTTGAGGAGTGCTAATTCCAACCAATGCATGACAAGATATCATGGGAGTAATTTATTCTGATGTAGCCTCTTCTATTTCTTCTGAAGTCTCTTCTTTTAGAGATGCTTCCTCTTCTTTTGGTTCTTCCTCTTCACAATCTATGTAGAATAATATCTTCTCGTTGCACTTATGTCCCTTACTGTACTTGTTGTCACAATTAAAGCATAATCATTTTTCTCTTATTTCATCTAGTTGTTGGGGTGTCAACCTTTGTGGTGGTTTAGAAGAAGGAACATTATTTTCTCTATATATGTTGGAGAAGGCATTTCTAGTAGTCATTGCCATATTTTTATTTTCAACCTTCCTTTCCATCATGAAATCCTTCTCTAGGGATGATGGTTCAAAGAGACATACCTCATGTTGAATGTTATATTTTCTAGTTCCAATATAGAGATCTAGAAAATTATTTTCTAAATTATTCTTCACTACAAGACTTAGCTACTGAAATTCCTTGATGTGCTCTGCAACTGAACCTTTTTGCTTGAGATTTACCAACTCAATGCAGAAGGTGTTTCTATTTATATCCCCATAATGTGCAATCAATTCTTTTGTGAATATAGACCAATATATAATAGATTCATTTTTACGGTCACAAATCCATTGGTACCATACAAATTGATCAGGTTCTAAATACAAGGATGCAATAGTTACCTTTTGCATAGTGGGCACCTGGTGTAGATCAAAGAATTGGTCCATCTGAAAAATATACGTGATTGGATCCTTGCCATCAAAATTTATCATGTCAATCTTGGGGATAAATTAGTTTCTTGGACCTGAATTGAATCCATGATGTTGTAGTGAATCATCAACTTTTGAGGACTCCAACTCTCTACACTTCAATTGTTTTTCAATTTTCTCCATACGTGGCTGAAATAAGTAATCTTTTTCCTCATTATCCTCTTCTTGAGTAGATAAATGAGGAATAAAGTTATGTTTTATATCCTTCATCAATTCCTTCAAGTATTGAAGATATTATTTACTATTGATACCTTTGAGATCCTCTTTAGTATCCATCTTCTTTTCCAATTTAGCAAAGTCATCAGTTTTCACATTTCCTTTAATCATATCTTCCAACTTGGACACTCTAAAAGAAATGTCTTCCATTTCATCGTATGTTAGGGATGAATCCTCTCGGAATTTGAGTGGAGTGTGATTATTTCCACTTCCTTTTGGTGGAATTTTGAAAAATAAATATATATCACACCTTAGGGCTGACCACAAATATATCCTTCTACTAAAATCTATTCAAATACAAAATGGCGTACCTTTTTCAAACTCTGATTGGAAGAATTTTTTAGGGTCGACTTGTAACTGAGTTAAAATTTGAATTTCAACTGCTATAGGTACTAAAATATGGCATGTGGTACCCTGATATGTCCTCTTTCCAATGCCACAGGTCTGACCTAATTTGGATGTGCCAACAAAAAGTTATTGCAGATATCACAAAGCTTCTTATTTGTTTTACTATCCAGAAGATTGCACTTGTACTCTATGAAATGTGTCCAATAATTTGTTTATGTAGCTGAAACTTCTACCACATATACCTTGGTCCATATTATTTTTATATGAAACTCGTCTCACTCAATTTGGATCTCAAATGCCTCAGATATGACCCTTTTCCCAAGAACACTTGTTTTAGACTAGGTTTAGGACTAGTCAAAAACCCTATATTTTGCTGCAATTATCTCTGAAAATGTAATGGTCCAGGATCCAAATTTTGGGCTGGAGATAGATCATTCTATTTTAGTTGTGGTTTTTTAACCTATATCTCTGAATCCTTGTATAAAAAAAGTTGTAGAAAAATTTCCAAGATGACTTTTTTTGCAGAAGCCAGTCCTGAGGAAAGAGCTCTGATACGAAATGTTATGCAACCAAGTCCCAGAAATAGTATAATAAGAGAATAAATAGATAATAAGAGAGTAATACATAATTTAAAAATGAATAACAAATATACATATCAATCCTCTTTGAGGGAGGAACCTCCTTACACAATGTACTGAGTAAACAATATAAGATAAGATACTATGATGACTAAAATGAGAATGTCGCCTTCCTATATATAAGAGACAAGGTGTACAATAACAACTAATAGACCCACTAATAGACCCAAGCTGCCATAAATAATATGTAATGCACCATAATACAAGGATTAATGCACCACACTATATTGTGTAATGTGCCATCATTAAGGGCTTAACATCATTGATTCCCTTTTTTTGTGGTTGATTTATTATGGTTCATGTCGTAGAGAAATGCACAAACTGAATCAGATAATAATAGATTTCTTCTTCCTATTAATTCTTGGATGTGGTTCAAGATGGTAGGTGAAATTTATCATTTTTTTTTTTCTGGGATACTATGCGTGGTGGAGAAGGAAACACTTGAAATAAAGGAGGGTCACCCCAATCTCTATTCCATCTCGAGCTTATTACACAAATCTGGGTAATCCTAATATTAACAACAGATGATCAGAGTTGTCATATAATTCCTATTATAGATGTTCTTGGAAACCATAAGACTATGTTAATGAGCATCCTATGAGTACCATGCTTTGAGGGTAAAATATATTAACTAAGAGGGGATGGGAATACCTATTATGATCTATCATAATTTCCTAATGACAGGTCTTAAACATGAGAATGATTGCATAAAGGTTAAGTGTGACAAGTGTAGCTATAAATACTTCTGAGTCAATCAATTTGTAACTATAGAATTCTTAGAAATACTCACCTTGGTTTTATGGCACACCATTAGAATTTCAGGATTAAGTTGAGTAATAGTTTGTGAGATACTTTGGGTAACTATGTGGACTGTTACTATTTTGATGAAACCTTCTAATAACACTTGCCAAAATTTCATCACAACTATTTCTCAGACTATTTTTACTTTTCTATATATTCTTTTGGATTTCTCAAGATAATTTGCTTGTTTTATGGTTGCTCTTCATGGCTATTCTTTGCTTGCAACTTTTGGATCCATACTTGAATATTTTTTTTGTTTTTTTTATTCTCTCCCCCTTATATACATTCTTTCATATGGTTTTTAGGAAATAGTACACAATTTGGGGATTGATTTGAGTATGGATTTGAAACGAGGAAGTTTCCAAACAAAAATGGGTTACAATCTTGTCATCAAATTGAGGGATTATATGGGAAGAAAAAAGGTAATCCCTGCAATGGCACATAATTCATCTTCAATTTTTTCTTTGCATAAGATCATGGGTCCTCTCTAATTTTTTATTGACAAGAGAGATCCATTGACAACAATCCATTTTTTCAGATCTAGCCTTAGGGAACTATTCATTATCTCTCATACCCACAAGATAATTTGCATGATATATTGAATTTCAATTCATATCGATCTTGTAGGTGAAAACTCATGCATATGTGAAGTTGTGCTTAATCCAATGAATTTGATGGATGAATAGTTATAAATAAGCCATTGGCTTTCATCCTAAAGAGCATCAACCCTTCTCTTAAGCTGTTGGCTCTCCTTCTCATAAGAGTGTTGGCATTCCTCTTCAAATTTGTGTGCATAAAAAATATCATGGGTAATTTAATAAAACATGCTTATGTTGTTCATTAGAACATATAATATATCATTATGAATTGTGAATAGTTAGGGTGTGATTTATAGCATCCATAGAAATTCTATTTAAGTGTGTGATTTATATCTTTATAGAGTTAGTTCTAGTTTGTTATTAGATAAATGGAGTAATAAATGTAGTTAGATATCTAGAGTATAGGAACTAATATATGGAACTTAAAAAAGAGTCAAGAGTATCTTCTTTTGGTTGAGTAATAATATTAACACTTTAATTTAAGTCTTTGTCCAATATAAGCCTTAGTATAGGTTTTTTTGGGGGATTGAGTTTGGCTCCTCTAACATTCTAATAGGAAGAAATATCATACTCTCTTCTTGATGACCTTTAATTTATAGAAAATCTTATTATGATGCCTTAGTTCTTTTTAAATACATTATACCTATTTTTTTATATAAGAATCCCTTTTTTTATAAGATCTTATACCTTCTTATAGAAGACTTTAAATACTAGTTAATAGATCCTAATTACTTTTCATTGGACCAAGAATCTAAAGTCCTACTATGTAAGACAAAGTTTCTATATGAGGGTCGAGGAAATAAGCTCAAAGGAAGTGTATGTGGTGTTGGAATATAATTCCATCTAGACCATAGGTTTAAAAACTTTCATTAAAGTTCCTAAGTGTTTAGCAAGTTATTCCATGTGTTAGTAGGATTCATAGTGCCTAGTCTAGTGTCTTGGACCCACACATTTCCTTCTTGACCATCTTAGACTAGTTTAGCGCCCTCTTTCCTACTTTTACTCATGATTTTACTCGCTAGAGTGCACTTCTGGTTTATTCTTGCTTTTATCCTTCTTTTGTGAGATTTAAGCAAATTTTCACCTAGATTAGGATTAGCAAGGTGAACTAGGATGATTTGGGCATGCTTGAAACTTTTTGTCTCAACCACATTCCATGCTTTTCTCCTAAAAGACACTCACTTATGATTTCTATGCCACTCATGGCCTACCTAGCTTTAGGTAGCCAATTCGTGACCTATAGCTATGAGTTGGATGATGACACATGTCTATATTGGGGAATTGGTAACATCTAATCCAACCTAATTTTGGGCTCTTTGGATTTCCTCCTTAGCATTCAATTTTCTCTCTTGATATGTATTATTTATTGTAATAGTATTGAAGAATAATATGAATATGGATACTCTTCCAATTGATTTCTCTCTCTGATGTTTTTGCTCTCTCTTTTCCTCCATTATTCAGCTTGTCTCTGTTGTAGTTCTTAATGAAGTTATAATTTGATTCATGATCATACTGCGAAAATTATAATATGGTATCAGAGCACAAGCTGGATGAGCTTAGATTCTTCCAATAGTGCACAGTAAACAATGGAGTTATTATAGAAATCCTAGGGCAATTGCCTTGAATGCATTTGAGTGTACCCAAATGTGACGCACCCTTGAATGTGTCTATTGTTGAAGTAAGGATCTCATTAGAATCAATTAACTTCCATACAAATATTCATAGATTTGTTTGCAGTTATTATTCATACAAGAACTTCCTGGATTTGAAGTTGTTCTTGAATTTGAAGAAGAAATTATGGAAGAATTCTCAACAAATTAATCAATTCGAAATGGTGCAAGTCTCCTTGTAGTGACTCCTTCCTTTGTTGCTTCACATGAAGCAGATACACATGAAGAATAAATTTGGCTTGTCATTATTTATGAAGAAATATACTTCCATCTTTCATTGTTATCACATATTCTAATTCGAATATTGAAGATAATATGTCATTTGCTGATGATCCTATGCATACTTCACTAGATGATGGAGAATTAATTGATTAGTTGGATGTTTTGGAGGCTAGATCATAGTTTGTAGTTGATGGTTGCACCCTCACTCTCACTATTGCATTGCTTCCCATTTATTCTTGTATGTTTATTGGATCAATTCATTCAATATCTATTAAATATGGAGAATATTGTGCATTTTCCATCTTACTAGTGCACTTGGGACACTTGTTCCACCATTTTCTTGGATTTGATTCTACTTCTTTTGGATCTAGAACCCATATTGGTTTAGAGTTCTAGTTTCAAGACCATCAAGTCTCTTTTGTACTTGATCTCAAGAAGTTCAAGTCTAAATAACACTTCCATTTTCTTACGAACTATGTAGAGATCAAGCACATGATCCAGACATGGGAGAAACAGTCTCTTCTTCCCAAGAAGAATATTACTCTAGTCATCTAATCAAGTTCACACCTAATTGGAGTTTGGAGTAGTTTTTTCTAGTGTACCTCATGTCCATTTTTTATGGATGATTTTCCCCATGAATTTTTTCCTCTTTCCTTAGTTAATATGGATTAATAATGCAAGGGTGACCATAATCCTTTGTTTCTTGGGACCTCAATAATTCTCATGATCACTACCATTTTGGATTAAGGGGGGTGCTAGAATATAATTCTATATAGAAATTAGGTTTAAAATTTTTTGTTAAAGTTCCCAAGTGTTTAGTAAGTTATTCCAAGTGTTAGTAGGCTTCATAGTGCCTAGTTTAGTGTCCTGGACCCACACATGTCCTTTTTTACCATATTAGACTAGTTTAGCACCCTCTTTCATGATTTTTCTCATGATTTTATTGACTAGAGCACACTTCTGATTTATTCTTTCCTTTGTGAGCTTTAAGCAACTTTTCACTACTTTTCACCTGGATTAATATTAGCAAGGAGCGCTAAGATAAGTTGGGCATTCTTGCCACTTTTTACCTTAACCACCTTCTATACTTTTCTCCTAAAATCCACTCATTGTATATTTGTATGTCACTCATGGTATGCCTAGCATTAGTTAGCCAATCCGTGGCATCTAACTATGAGTTGGCTGATGACACATGTCTAGATTGCAGAATTAGTAACATCTAAGCCTACCTAATAGTGAGCTATTCGAATTTCCTCCTTAGAATTTGATTTTATCTCTTGATATGTATTGTTATTATAATCATATTGATGAATAATATGAAGATGGATATTCTTCCAATTGTATTCTCTCACTGATAACTCTGCTCACTCATTTTCTTCATTATTATGATTATCTATGTTCTAATTCTTAGTGAAGTTATAATTTGATTCAAGTTCCTATTGTGAAAATTATAATATGGTATTAGAGCACATGCTAGATGACCTTATATTATTCCAATAGTGCACTAGAATCAATGGAGTTACCATATAAATCCTAGGGAAATTTCCTTGAAGCCATTGGATTTATCCATTGGAGTCTACCCAGGTGTGATGCACTCTAGAATGTGTTTATTGTCAAAGTAAGGATGTCATTAGAATAAATTAAATTCCATACAAATATTCAGAGAGTTGTTTGCACATATTCTTGGTACAGTAACTTCTTGAATTCGAAATTGTTCCTGAATTTGAATAAGAAATTGTGGTAGAAATATCAACAAATTATACAGTTTGAAATGGTGCAAGTATCCTTGTAGTGATCCTTTCCTTTGTTGCTTCACATGAAGTAGATCCACATGAAGAAGAAATTTGGATTTCCATTGTTGATGAAAAACTCTACTTCCATATTTCATTGTTTTCACATTCTTCTAGTTCAAATCTTGAACATATTATTCTAGTTGTTGATCTTGTGCATACTTCACTGGATATTGGAGAATTATTTGATTAGTTGGATATTTTGGAGGATAGATACTAGTTTTCATTTGTTGGTTGATCCTTCACTCTCACTGTTTCATTACTTCCTATGTATTCCTTTATGTTGATTGGCTCAGTTCATTCAAGATCCAATGAAGATGGAGAACATTGCACATT
This sequence comes from Pseudotsuga menziesii, assembly GCA_001517045.1. NCBI lineage: Eukaryota > Viridiplantae > Streptophyta > Pinopsida > Pinales > Pinaceae > Pseudotsuga > Pseudotsuga menziesii. Next base: position 135,148 of record LPNX010549596.1, read on the forward strand.
TTCCATCTTACTTGCGTACTTAGGACTCTTATTCCACCATTTTCTTGGATCCGATTCTACTTATTTTGGAACTAGAACCCTTCTTGCTTTGAAGTTCCTGTTTCAATATCGTTAAGTTTCTTTTGGACCTGATCATAGGAAGTTCAAGTCTAAAGAGGACCTCCATTTGCTTGCAGACTATGTAGAGGTCAAGCACATGACCTAGAAATGGGAGCAACTATCTCTTGTGCTTGCATATTGTGCAGAGATCAAACACATGATCTAGACATGGGAGTAACAATCTCTTATTCCCAAGAAGAATATTCTTCCATACATCTAATCAAGTTCACGACTACTTTGAGTTTGGAGCAGTTTTTTTTGGTGTACCTCATGTCCATTTTTGAAGGAGGATTTTACCCATGTGGTTTTTCCTCTTTCCTCAGTTCGTATGGATTAATAATGTAAGGGTAACCATAAGCATTTATTTCTTGGGACCTTAATAATTCTCATGATCACTACCATTTTGGATTAAGAGGGGGTGTAGGAATATAATTCCATCTATACCATAGGTTTAAAAACTTTCATTAAAGTTCTAGTAAGTTATTCCAAGTGTTAGTAGGCTTCATAGTGCCTAGTTTAGTGTCTTGGACCCACACATGTCCCTTTTTACCATATTAGAATAATTTAGTGCCTTCTTTTCTGCTTTTTCTCATGCTTTTACTCACTAGAGCACACTTCTACTTTATTCTTTCTTTCATGATATTTAAGAAGTTGTTCACTTGGATTAAGATTAGAAAGGAGCGCTAGGATGAGTTGGAAATTCTTGCCACTTTTTACCTTAACCACCTTCTATAATTTTCTCCTAAACGCCACTCACTGCAGTGTTTTATGTCACTCATGGTATAACTATCTTTAGTTAGCCGATTCATGGCCTCTAGCTATGAGTTGGATGATGACACATGTCTAGTATGTAGAATTAGTAACATCTAATCCAACCTAATAGTGATTTATTTGAATGGACTCCTTAGAATTTAATTTTATCTCTTGATATGCATTATATATTATAATCATATTAATGGATAATATGAAGATGGTTATTATTCCAATTGTGTTCTCTCTCTGATGACTTTGCTCACTCTTTTTCATCATTATTATTCTTATCTCTATTCTAATTCTTAGTGAGATTAAAGATTCTATTATCAAAATTATAATATGGTATTAGAGCACAGGCTAGATGACCTTATATTCTTCCAATAGTGCACTGAAATCAGTGGAGTTACGATAGAAATCCTAGGGAAATTCCCTAGAAGCCATTGGATTTATCCATTGGAGTCTACCCAGGTGTGATGCACTCCAGAATGTGTCTATTGTCAAAGTAAGGATCTCATTAGAATCAATTAACTTCCATACAAATCTTTAGAGAGTTGTTTGCACGTATTCTTGGTACAACAACTTCTTGAATTCAAAGTTGTTCCTGAATTTGAATAAGAAATTGTGGTATAAATCTCAACAAATTATACAGTTTGAAATGGTGAAAGTATCTTTGTAGTGACCATTTTCTATGTTGCTTCACATGAAGCAGATCCACATGAAGAAGATATTTGGCTTATCATTGTTGATGAACAAATCTACTGCCATCTTTCATGGTTTTCACATTCTTCTAATTCAAATCTTGAAGATATTATGCCAGTTGTTGTTGATATTGTGCATGCTTCACTGGATGATGGAGCATTATTTGATTAGTTGGATGTTTTGGAGGCTAGATCATAGTTTCTAGTTGTTGGTTGCACTTTCACTCTCACTATTGAATTACTTCCTATGTATTCCTCTATGTTTTCTGGCCTAGTTCATTCAAGACCCATTGAAGATGGATAACATTGTGCATTTTCTATATTATTTGCATACCTGAGACTCTTGTTCCACCATTTTCTTGGAATTTCGAGTTGCAATAACATTAAGTTTCTTTTGGACCTGATCATACGAAGTTCAAGTCTAAAGAGGACCTCCATTTTCTTGCAGACTATGTAGAGGTCAAGCACATGACGTATAAATGGGAGCAACTATCTCTTGTTCTTGCAGACTATGCAGAGATAAAACACATGATCTAGCCATGGGAGTAATAGTCTCTTCTTCCTAAGAAGAATATTCTTCTAGACATCTAATCAAGTTCACAACTACTTGGAGTTTGTAGCAATTTTTTTTGGTGTAGCTCATGTCCATTTGAGGGGGGGATTTTCCCCATATGGTTTTTCCTCTTTCCTTAGTTCATATGGATTAATAATGTAAGGGTGGTCATAAGCATTTATTTCTTTGGCCCTTGATAATTCTCATGATCACTATCATTTTGGCATAACGGGGGGGGGGGTTGTTGGAATATAATTCCATCTAGACCATAGGTTTAAAAACTTTCATTAAATTTCCTAAGTGTTTAGTAAGTTATTCCAAGTGTTAGTAGGTTTCATAGTGCCTAGTTTAGTGTCCTGGACTGACACATGTCCTTTTTCACCATCTTAGATTAGTTTAGTGCCCTCTTTCTTACTTGTTCTCATGCTTTTACTGAATAAAGTAAACTTCTTCTTTATTATTTCTTTTGTGATATTTAAGTAGCCTTTCATTTCTTTTCACCTGGATTAAGATTAGCAAGGATCTCTGGGATGAGTTGGGCATTCTTACCACTTTTTAAGTCAACCACCTTCTATACTTTTCTCCTAAAAGCCACTCACTGCAGATTGTTGTGTCATTCATGGTCTACTTAGCTTTAGTTAGCCAATTCGTGGCCTCTAGATATGATTTGGATGATAACACATTGTTGATGGCCCGAGGTTGTAGTTTCTGGAAAAATACAAGCAAATAACTAGGAGGAGAAAGTCCAACCTGAAGGGCTTCAAATAGTCCCACGCAGAGATGGTTTTATCCCCAAGTTGTTTAGGAAGACTGACTCCTATTGATATAAGACCTCCACTAGCACAACGTGTTTAGATCCAAGTTGATATTCTCTTCCCCTGTGGAAGATCGGGGAAGGTATTAAAGTAATAGTGAAATGTAAACTGTCTAGGCAAACTGAAACAATACATGTGGATAATTTGTAATAGAACAACAAGATATATGATTTATGGAACACATTAATCCAATGCTTAGAAATATAAATCATATTGATTTATATCCAAATTTGAATATAACCAAAATAATTAAAATTTAATTGTTATATTTAAAGACTTTAAGCATGTAATTGTTCTATAACAGTAATACTAATTGAAAAATCAGCATTTGTAGAAGTGACTGTGTATTAGTTGCAATTTATAGAATATGGATCAAATAAATAAATTTTCTTTTGCATAAACAAAAAAAAAATGTTTGTAATGAGAAATCAATACATTGATCAATGTGTTTAATAATCTAGCAACATGCGACCAATATCTGAGAAAATGAAACAATAACTAGAATTCATTAAAGACATTCAATGAATAGACAAAAGACGATAGCATAAACAATGTGATTTTTATCGAAGATGTAAGAAATTACAATCCTGAAAAAATTACAGAGTATCTCTGATCTATCCCTTGTGGTTATTTCTCCTACAGTCCTCTAGTGTCACTCCAGCGAGCTCTGTCCTCTCCCCCTATGAGATATCCTATCCGATTTAAATAATTATTACAAAATATTACAAAGAAAGATGATCTCCCAAAGACACGGGGATCACAAAATATTGGTTTTCAAGATTTACCAAGGGAATATTGCTACTTGGAAAAGAATATAATAAATCATCTATATCCCTATACTCAACAAATTCTAGTTGTAAATGAGCTTTGCAAACAAGGGATTCGATCTCCCTTTTCTTAACTTTCTCCCATTCTCAGAGAAAGAGGCTGATTTTCATCTACAAAGTTAGTGGAGAGTCAATCCACTCCTTGATCTCATCCAGGTGCAAGTGATCAACCTTTTGAATCTGCTCCTTAGTATCCAAAAAATATCTTTCAATCTTCTCCAACTTCAGCTTCAGAGGGATGGCCTCTTCAATCGGATCCATGAGTGGTAAGTCCAGAAAACTCAACAACTTTTCTGAGGAAAACCACCTCTTCTTGTAGGCCACCTATCCATATTGAATTGTGGACTCTATAGAATCGTAGACATTTTCCTATGATTCTAGGGAAATCTTGATGCTTCTGAGTTTAATCTTGTCGAGAAATGGCACATCTTCAAGTCTGTCCTTGATGTATCTCGGCCATTCCACCAGATTATCATAGGCCTTTGTTGCTTCCTTCCTCCTTTGGTTGTGATCATACAGAAGGTTGGATTGGCGTTCAAAGGTGTTATAGGTCTCTTACATTTCATTCAGTCCTTCAAACAGAGCAACCCTAACCTTGCCAAAGGTTATCCTAAATTCAGGAAGCCAAGTCTCTAAACTCATCTTCTATGAAGGTGGAGAAAGAAGAATCAACAGACACAAACTTGAAATACTTCAACTACCGCTCAAGGAATGTAATAGTTTCCACATGTTTTGCATTCATCCCTTGTGATTCTTCAAGCTTTTGCTTGAGGAGATCATTTTGTTCTTGCAACTGTTTGACTTGGTTTTCATAACCATCCTTCAGTTCTTGGATCTCAGTGTGATGTCGTGCAATCTCTTGTATTTGTTCTTATTTGACCTTCTACAGCTCATGCTCCTTTATCTCAATTTCCTTGTTCAGTGAGGAAAATGAATCATAGTTGGCACCTGCAAAGGATCCCATAGTAGCTGTAGTGTCCAAGGCCTCCTGCTTGGGATCTGTGGAATCCCTCTTCTAGATAATCAGATTGGGTACAGAGCCTTACTTGAAGGTTTCCTCCTTGGATCTCTTAGATCCTTTCTTCACTACTTCCCTTTCTTATTTTCTCCAAAAGTATTCACCAAGGGATACTACTGCATCCTCACCAAAATCTGCCACTTCCTCTGCTGTGGAAATGGCTCCCTCAGAGACAGTGACTAAAGGGGAAGGTTGGGGAAATTCAAGGGAAGGGATAGGCATGGTGACTTGGGGAATAATGATGGAAGTTGTAGAGGTATGAGTAGTGGAGGGTGAAGGAGTGGAAATGGGAAGAGAAGTAGTGGCTTGGGAAGACATAGTAAGAACAAAAGGGCTATCAATTTTTGAGGATGATGAAGGGGTTTGTGAAGATGTCAGTTAGGTGTAAACACAGGTAGTTGAAAAAGTTGAAAAAGGAATAAAAATATATATGGGTAAGAATACATAAGATGTACCATTACTGAGAGTAATAATCTGAGAGATGTGAATCTCAGAAAAAGAATTGTTATGAATTAAACTGTCAAAAGAATCACCAGCTGTTTGGGCTATTGAAACAAGAGATGGAAAAATGGTGGGAACTCTAATTGGGAAGGAGTAACTGGAGGGGAATTTGTCTTCTTCTAGATCACTCTAAATTTCATGTACTATAGTATTTGCTTCTGGTGGATGAGGTTGTGGAGGTGGCTGCACCTATGCAAGTGGTTGAACCCATGGAAGTGGTTGCTCAGTACTTTGCCTCTTTGGATGAGGTTCATAAAATGTTGCTTGGGTCTCCACCATTGTGCTCATTAGCTCCAAGTTTCTCTTCATTTTTGTAGTCTTATTAGTGATTCATAAGTGGATGAGGTTCCTAGCTGCTGAGGGTGTTTAATTACAGCCTTTCCATAGTCATCAACCTTCTCACTTGTGTTTATGAGCTTCTTTCTCCACCAGCTATTTCTGTTCTTTCTCCTCTACTGTTAACTCAAGTTTCCTGTAGCAGAGGACCTTGGTGTTCAATTACTACAGGTATTGGAAAACAAAACCCTTTTCATCAGAAGAAGTTATCCTACCTACAACTTCTGAAAAGCATTTATCCCCTTGATATATAGAGTCATCAATGTCATTTTGGTGGGATTAACCAGTATTCATGTGCTCCTGGTTAAAATGATTCGACGAGAAGGAATTTGGGTCATGCATTCTCTTGGGGGATTCACCAAGTTTCGAAGTGACTATATTCTCTCCCAAAGTTCCTGCATGAGTAGAATTCTATATTACGAATGGTCCAAGGCCGAGGGGGAATTTAGCCACCATTTTCTCTTTGTTGAGGTAAGCTTAGGAAAAACTCCATATACCACAGTCTGAAAGGAAATATCTTCCAACGCCATCTTTTCTAGAACTATCCTTGGGAGCATATGTACAGTGTTGCTTCCCCAAATCCTGATATATGCAAAGTATTCGCCCACATACCAATCTCCCATGCTAGAGCTTAGTGATTTAGCTGTGTCCGAAAAGGTAGGGGCATCACCTTTGACGATCCTCTGATACACTATCCCAATGAAGTGGTCACATATGTCATATACTAGCGGGACAAATTTTTTCTCCCACAATGCCAAGCAATAAATATGGACAGGGGGTGAAACTCTGGTCCAATTCCATTCCATGGCTGGGATAGGAAATGATGCACAAAATACGTCCATAACATATGTTGAGAGAAAAATGTGGGATTGTTGGATGCTAGATTCTTCTGGTACTTCCCAATTGAATTCTTCAACACAACTGATAGAATTTGAGCCCAGTTGAAGGATTCCCCTGTAGTAAGGGTGTGATGTGCGATGGGCGCCCATTATGCCTTGAACACTATGTAGTTTGGTATCCTGTAGAGTCTACATAGCATGGTCGCCAATAGGGAAAAAAAATATCTGAACGAGTAGATAGGGTATGATTTATCTTCCTTAGGGATGAATTTTGCAGGGTTACCCATCCATGACTTCATCATTTCCTCAAAGTTGAATTGTGTGGCAGAGGATTCTAGGAATTGCTTATTAAGAAATTGCTGAGGTGGGTTCAGGGCGTAGGCTTTGGAAAATACCTATGGACGAAAGGAGGTTAGCTATGTGTGAGCCTGGTATTCAAAGAGCGGTCTTTGGGGTTCGCATGCTGAACCATCCACTTCACGGGGTCTTATATGGCATGAAAGTAGGTATGGACGCTATGGCATGAATTGTGACTTCCTAATGTTTACAAATGTCGACTGGTCATGAGGAATACCAGAGAAATCATCATTGTCAAAAATGACATAAATCCTTGACCAATCCAGGTGATAGGTTTTAGATACCCTCCCACTAGTGTCTGGGAAAATTCTGGCATTGGGGTCTTTGTTCTTATGCTCATTGAGAGCGGTGTTAAATATTGTGTTTCTCAAAATCATTCTAGGTAGGGGGTAAATTCTGGAAAAATTACAAGAAAAGAATCAATTTTAACCGCATAAAATTACTCCAATTGAACCAATGGAAATCAAGATATTTGAAATATTACTAGTAAATCACTAAAGAGCAGGAGAATTCGTTAGTCTGGTAAAAATTAACAGCAAATTATTTCGCTAGAGTAAAATTCGCAAGATAAAAAATGATGAACAAACAATGAAAAATTGAAATATTTAAAATAATGAGTTCAAGAATGAAATCAATTTAAACTGTAGATTTAGAACATATTAACAATCAATATTGAGGTGGGAAATGAGATTGCGGAGATGAAATTTTAACAAATTTTTCATTTTTGATTTCCGCAATCCACAATCCACATTGTGGGTTACGGAATTGCGGGATAGTGTTTGTGACCAGAAATCGGTTTTATTGCTTGCACAAACCGTAATCTGCATTGTAAGTTGTGGGATCGCAGAAGAGCATTGTAGTGATTTTTTTTTTAGTTTCCTATTTTTGTAATCCGAATTGTGGGTTGCAGAAGTGAAAATTGAAATATTATTGTGAAATGATTTTCCGACATCCACATCCCGCATTGCGTTTTGCAGAAATGTAGAAATGAAAAATAAAATAAATTGCGAAATCCGCAATCCACATTTTGGGTTGCGGGTAAAAAAAATTAAAACCTTAAAAAAAGAACTTTCGCTCTCTGCTTTTGCAGATTGCCGAAAGACAAATTTTAAAGAGAAATAGGAGTTTTTCCACAATCCACAAACCAAAAAAAAAACAAGTCTTCAAATGAAAATTTTATTAAGTTTCAAACATGATAAGACCAAAGGATGAAAGCATGAAGAAGTAAAAAACCCATAAGTAAAACAAATAAAAACAAATATTTCCTTCATGATGAAAAATGGGGCACCATTTCATCGAATGAAATGGTATTTGTTGTGCCAACAACAAATGGCAACTCACTGGGTGAAGCAGTTATCTCTAGACAAATCAAATCCAAGACGTGAAGAGAGATATGTTATCAAGAAAAATTGTTTAAGTATATAATCTAAGAGTAACGCAATACGAATACAATCAAATCCAGTGGACAAAGTATTACCTTCCTCCCTAAGCCACTTATAATGATGCTTAGCTGACAAAAGTAACTTAGAAGCAATAGTGCCTCCATGTGACCAATATGCAATCAAAAGAGGATAGCTTAAGATGAACCTTAGGAAATCCTTGATCCACTTCAGGGTTATCTAACTAACAATCACCTTGAATTATTAATTATGAACTAGTGACTTTATTTTCATAGATATATACATATTTTTCCTTTTATTTATTTATTTATTTATTTTTACAAAAATGTAAACTAACCAAAACTTTGTTGAAACAAGACCATTTCCCTAACAAGGTGCAATGCCATTCACAAATCCTACCTGGAAACTGAACAAGCTAGCTATGTCAGGAGACTCCTTGTCTTTTACTTTTAAAAATAAAAGAATTTACCATGTCCTGGGAACCACCTGTTACTAATTCTAGTCCAAAGCAAGATCCATGATCATGGTTAGGTTGGCTTGTGATAAGACCCCCTGTCCTTGAATACAGCTAGTTGTGGCTAATCATGAAAAACAAAAACAATAATTAATTACAATGTAAATTGCAAGCCACTACCCCAGCTTGGTAACCATTTATTGGTAATTCAACTCACCAAATTTCTATGAACATGATAGGATGGCTTGTGATAAGAATTCCTATCTTGCAATTTACACATATTTAGTAAAATTTTATTTCAAGGTGATGAAGGTGATACCTAGAATAGACCAAGTCTAACCAAGCTATACATATTTGCTTCCAATTACTAATGAAACACATGATAGGAAGACCGAATCACTAGTAAGCTTCAAATATCACAATGAGAGTTTGTTTTAAGATAGTGACTTAGGTAGGACACTTTGAGTGTTGAAAGGTCTTCTCATATTATTTGTTGTATTCCCAAAGGGGAACTCCTTTGGATGAAAACTGAGTAAAGGTGTTCCAACATATCTACTTTCATGTCTCTCAACTAAAATCTTGGAGACAAACTGATCACTATTTATGGTCAAGTTCCTAGTCAGTATCATGTTTTAAAGAAAGAAAAGATTCAAATTAAATGAAAGAAAACATAAAACAAACAAAAGAAACACCCATGTATAGATAAGTAAATGCTTACCTCAAGCAAAGTATTTCTTTATGAGCTAGATGTTCACTGGGTAGGCTTCAGGGAAACCTTCCAGTGTCTGCAATCGGACAGTATTAGGGCCAATATTTTCTATAATAGTGAATGGCCCTAGCCACAAGCCTTGGAATTTTGTATAATAATTCTTGTCCTTCTGGGGCTTGTCCCATTTTAGCACCAAACCCCCAACCTCAAAATTCCTGTCGGTCAAAGAGTCCTCATCAAACCACCTCTTAATTAGTTGTTGGTGTTGGTAAAATTTGTTTATGGATTTCTCTGTCTCCTCCTCTAATTTAAGCAATGTGTCAATTCTATTCTAGAGAGGAGAGGAGTCATCCTGTTGGAAGGGTTGGGCCAATTGCGATGATGGAAATAGGAGGTTCAATGGTAGGACATATTCCTTGCCATAGACAAGGCAATAAGGAGAGTTTCCAAAGGAATATTTAGGAGTAATACCATCTGCCTAAAGGGCATTAAAGAGATGAGTATGGCAGTTCTTGTGATGTGTGGCCACATTTTTCTTTAAAATATTGTTCAATTTTTTTTTGGAAGACTTTGATAACCCATTCATTTGGGGGTAATAGCTAGTAGAGTGTTTGAATTTTATCCTCTCACTAATAAATAATATCAAAATTGCAACGGTTTTTCATTGCTATTCCCATGTTTTATCGTCTCACTTGTGACAATAACGGTCGCGATGTTTCGTGGCACTTTTTGCATGGATATATCGATGAAATTTATAAGCCATCGATATAGAGACAAAAAATGGTTGCCACGTGTCTTCTATACGGTGGCCTTGGAATTGATTTTTTAGAATTCATTTTCTACGTTTCGTCGCTCTATCGACATAGTTTTCGTCCATATAATGACAAAAATATGGCCAAAACATGCTACACAAAATCTAGGTTCCACGAAAAACTGTGGAAAACATTCGACAATCATTTGTCTCTCTATCGACGAATTCTAGAATTTGAACAGAAAATTCTTCCACGGAGTCGTCACTCTATCGACCAATTTATCATCCCTAGAACGACGAAAATATGGCCAAAAATTGCTAGACAAAATTTAGTTTCCACGTAAAACCATGGAACCTATTCAACGAAAGTTGGTCACTCTATTGACAAATTATGGAATTTGAATAGAAATTTCTTCCACGCAAAACTGTGGAAAACCAAACACTTTTGACGAAATCTGCAAGCTAGATGGTAATTGTTCCATGAAACTGCATCTCTAGAGTGACGGTATTCCTGGAAAGCCACCCTGGGTTTCAACAGTTTTGCAGTACCCACGACAAAAGTTGGTTGATATTGAGATGAAACTTGGAGGTTTCAAAAAAAAATTAAAACCGTGGAAAGGCACCTTCCTTTGGATCTTCAATAAGTGCTTGTGAACAAATACATACTATATTTTAAAGACAAAGAAATGGATACAATATAACAGAGGAAAGGTGATTTATAGAAAAGAAATATATGGGGAAAGTACGATATGGGAAAAAATATTGAAGTAAAAGGAAAAAAATAAATGGGAAGTTCAGGGGGGAGGTCAAAAAGTGTTAACTGACTCTAAAAAATAAGGCATACTAATTTAAAAAGTGCCCAAAAGTACCCAAAGTGCCCCTAAGCACCCTAATTATTGCTTCAAAAACTGTTTTCTGATTAGGATGCACAAATTCATAATAATTGGCTAAAATACATAATTAGAGGCTAAAGTGGCACCTCTTAGAGTGGATTCTATGACAAGGTAGGAGGGTACGTCTATAAAAATACCATCAATAAAATATGTTGTAACCACCACAGGGATTGTATAAACATTAATTAAATGATATTCTAAGCACCATCGAGAGCTGATTTCTATGATAAGGTAGGGGGTACATCTATAAAAATACCATCGATAAAAGACGTAGGCACCATTGGGCTCGGATCAACTTATTGTCATCTGAAATCAGGTTAATCCCATTGGAGCTTAAAGAGCCCACAAGGGATTGGAAAGATGCCCATAGAGCTTGGAAGAAGCCCGCAGAGGTCTGTAGATACCCAGAGAATCTTAAAGAAGCCCACAAGTCAGAAGTAAAGGATGCCCATGTTCTGAAGATAAAGGGAGTCCGAGCTTTGAAGACTGAGGAAACTTGTAGGTGTAAATGAAGCCAGAGAAGGTCAAGCCCACAATTTTCGGAAGAGATGAAAATGAAAAACTGATCCTTCTTATGCAACCACCTCAAGCATGTCCAAAATCGGTCGAAGTTAGTACCAAATATTCCCGAAAGAAAAAAATTCCCTTGAGCACATGATAGGAAAGAGACATGGTAATCAACAAAAAATTGACAACTTATTTCTATTCTTTTACTATGCATACAAAAAATTCATAATAGATCACCTTTTGGCATTGATCAAAAGAAGGTTGCAAAGTTGAGCATGCAATTTGTAGTTTAGAAACCATCAAAATTTCCTTGGAGACACTCATAAAATATCATCACTTGCTTTACTACGTGTGAAGAGGTACTAGTGATAATTCATCATACTGCAAAAAACATACGGTGCATTGAATTCATCTTTATTGAAAAATAAATAAATAATAAAAAATTAACTCAACCCCTAGGGAAATAGAGTAGTTGTTCACGTGGAAAATCTGTGTAGGATCTTTGTAGTTCCAACTAGTGGTAAGTTGTTTTGATGTTGCTCATTATTGGAAGAGGTGAATATGAAAAGTTTATCCTTCTTATGCAACCACCTCAAGCATGGCCAAAATTGGTCAAGTTAGTATCAAATATGCCAATAAGATAAAAACAGTCCCCTAAGCACATGATGGGAAAGAGACATGTTAGCCAACAAAGAATTGACAACTGGTTTCTATTCTATTACTAGGATTGATCTCATGTAGCAAAAAAATCATCATAAATTACCTTTTGGCACTGAGAAGTAGGTTGCACAGTTGAGCATGCAATTTGTAGTTTAGAAACCATATAATAATTTCCTTGGAGACACTCCTCATGTAATAACATCACTATATCTTCTACCTTTGAAGATATATACATATGAATTTATGGTCCACATATGTGCCATGCAAAAACTGAAAGTTTATCATCACAGTAATCATAACATGTAAAATAGTGCAACCAATAACCAGTGTTAATCATTTAAAGTGCCATTTAGCATATGATTTCTAGATCTATGTATGTGATAGCATAGATATAGAATACTAACTTAATGAAAATTTAGTACCAAGCTAACCATATTGTTATTATCATTCACTCGATCCTATATGTAAGCTCTGAAATATAAAACCATCAAGTCCCTTACCATCACCCAACTCTCAATAGAAATAATTAGTACTAAGAAAATACAAAACAATACTCAGTAAAATAATGTCCGAATTATATCACTGTGCATTCAGATATGTAAGGTTCCAGATCTTAGTAAAAAATCATACTTACATTTACCCAGAAAACTAATACGAATAGGGAAGAAAACTAATCAAATCAATAAGATATATTTATACAAAATACACCACCATCTAAATAGTTTGAAATACTAACTTGTTTTCTATTTTGAGTGTCCAGAGAAGGAAGCTAGGGAATACGAGGTCCGCAATACATATTGTAGACCTGTGTTTGATAAAGGCGAGGGCTCGGATTGTGGGAGTAGCAGGTCTGCGTTTTTAGGGTTTTACACAGAAATTCTTTTTTTAGGGTTTTATTTTTTGATAAAATAAAAGTTACAAAACACATAAAAATTAAGTCTGAAACCTAAGAGAAACAAAAATAACCTAAGAATAATATTTACAAGTATACAAATCAGAAAATTTAGTTTTGAAAGATAGACGAACAATTAGGGTTTGAAAAATTAAAATTTCTTAACCTAGGGTTTCATCATGCCAAAATTATAGGAAGAAGGGCCGAAAAAGCCTAATTTCTTCTATGTGATTTTTCTTCTATTTTTCTACGTTGCTAAGAAGCATATGTGTTTTATGTAGAAGGTTGTCTCCTAGTTTGGATGATAATCTAAAAGTAGTTATTTACTATTGGTTGTATCTCTTTTATCTTAATATAATGGAATAGAATTTAAGGATAAAGAAAAACACATTAAGGATAAAGAACACGTTAAAACCCTTTCCTTATCATCGTCCTTTCGCCAGATCCATTCCCCCATACAACTTGATAAGAGTTGTCCACGAGATGCATTTCCATCACCAAGACCTGCATAAATCATCAAAGACATAAATTTTATATGAGTAAATCATATACAAGCAAATAAATAGTCATTTAAATCCTACTACAAAGTCCTGTAGAAATCAATGAACCATGAAATGTTAAATTTATTAACAATTTTTAAGAAATAGACATGCATTTAAAAATTTACAACCATCTTTAATACATAGTAATAAAAGAGTATTTAATATACCTTATTGAGCTCCTCTCTGTTTCAAGAACAATTTTATATTCCCTACTGAACAGGGCCAACCACGTGAAGGTGGAAGCTCATATGGCCCCTTCCCCCCCTCACATCGTTCTCAATTCACCATACCCAATAAATGATGCTATTTACATAGAAAACATTTGAACATTCATGCATAATTAGGCTAGTCATCAAAACATATAAACATAAAAACATTGAAGCATAACGAGGTAATTCATATAAACATTGTTTTAGACTAACAACATCGATATACATCCAAATACAAGTCATGAATTTATACATCTACTTTTTCTTTGATTTTTGTTTTTTTGCATTGAAGTAAGTGCCGATAATTGGGATATTATCATCATCATTTTGTGGATTACCTACAAATCCATGTCCTACTAGTTTTTGTGTTTCCATGCCCTCATGTATCATGCTTCTTGTACGTCGTTGACTACAGCATGGAGGCATTTTTGAAGGGGCGTGAACTGCAACAACGAAAATGGGCATTACGATATGTTGAAATATTATTGAAATTAATAGTTCATCATTTTGATTAAAATACAATATTTCTCTTTAACTATCTGTGTAGATGTGACAGCTGGTGTGTTAATTGTTTCTCTACTTGCTAATTCCTCTTGTGGTTCACCCTCCTGAGCTTCATGGTCTTCGATCGAAAGAAGAAAATTTAAAAGTATACGTCAGGGAATAAATATCTATAATCACAGTAGATATTTCTATTTCCAAAGCACACATACCAGAATGGCCACTATGCTCCCCACTATCATGGGACATGCACACCCCAACATCAGCTGGTATGTGCGGAGTACTATTGGATTCAGTGCCGCGGTTGCACTGTTGCTTGAAATAAATCATAAATATTTAGTTATGGGTGATATAATAAAAACGAAAGAGACTTTAATAGTATACTACAATGATGTCCTTATTCATTTTATTTACCTGCATCTATGTCATTGGAGAGATTGGAGTCTGCCCCAAGATTTTCCGATATTCAATGACACTTTTAAAACCATACTTGAAACCAAGCTTTAGGTCTTCCACGGTGGCAGCATCTTGGAACGTATTTTCCTGCAATGCATAACACATATAAAATTCCCTCTATCAAAAATAGATATCTATTCCCTACTTTGAAATAAATATTCCCCACAGTTAATCATTTAAGTCTTATGATTCGGGCTCTTAGTTTTCTATAGCCACCTTGGCCTAGTCTATGTTGCCCGTGCTTTTCTATTCTAGCCTTGGTTGCTTTGGAGGTGTCCGGTAGCCTATATATGAAAATTTTGAAAAACGTTAGATATCAGAATTCTTGCTTAAAACAAAAAAGAAAAAAATAAATGAGCATATTTCACTAAAAAGATGATATGTGTTGTACCTTGCTTTTCCAGGAAGTGGTTGTTTTCCTTGTATTTTTAGCAAGTTATCCTTTGCATCCTCTATGAGTGCCTTCCACTCTTTCTCCAGAACCATGGGAGGATGCTCATGCTTGAGGTCAAGGTGTAATTTATCCCTATATTGGGCCCTGGTATATTTTAAATTCTTTCCAGCTAACTTTGAAACCACTTTCTTGTTGAATGTATTACCGAACAAGTTTACCATGTGGTCTACCAATACATCTCTCTTTGCGCTATCTTGGCTATTCCATCGTGTGCGAATGGTGGGGCCAAACAATTCCAATGCTTTGTCATTCAAATTCCTGTAGAAAACATCGTTTCCTGTAGAAACATGTAATCCATTAATTTATAATAATTTCAGCGTATGTCCATTTCAATTTAATGATTAAAATGAATAAATAAATTAATAAATACCCTCAATCTTTTGAATCTTGATTAGAACACAAGCGTCATCCACCAGAAAGGTTAGATCTAGTGATCTGGTGCTTTTAACTTGTGTTGGTCCAGGAAAAGTTTCCTGGTCATCTACAAACAAAAAAATGTACTTTATCAGATTAGTTGGAAAAATAGAAAACATAATATCAGATATGAAATAATGTCATAGCTTAAAAAAATATGTGAAGATGCCACTTACCCCATAAGATTTTATTTGTTCTTTCAGCTCTTCAATCCTTGCCCTGATCTCCTGTGTCATGGGCCTTATGCAAGCCAAGGAGATCATCTCTATGTTTTCCTTTTTTAGGGCCTTCTTTATACTATCCATAGGGTCTATGGAATAGTAAATTTCATCCTCAAGCTCCTCGTCACCCAGATGAAGTGCACTGGACTAAATTCATCAAAAAATAAAAGTAAGAAAAATATTTTTAACATCATTCAAACATTGTTATTGTAATGAAATTTAGTTACTATTAAGAAATAACACTTACCTAATGCGGTGTTGTGGTCGATGACTTGCCACGGTAACCCCCTAGTGATCTACTTCAAGTGGGTGATTGTCCACGGTCACCCTGGACTGTGGAAGCAACAGGTGCCTTTCCATGGTCCCCACCCTGACACGATAAATCAATAAATAATTCACCATAAGCATAGAAAAATGCGAATGTCAACAATGGAAATTGAATGCTAACAGAAAAAATTGAAACATTTAGTTATTATATTTAACACTTACCGGACGGGGCATAGAGAGTGACCTTCCATGGTCACCTTGGACCATGGAAGCAGTAGGTGCCTTTCCACCAGCGCCACCCTGACAAAATAAATCAATAAGTAAACATTATGAAAATAATTGTAACATAATAAAAAATGAGATATTGCAATAATATTTATTTTTACCTCAGAAGTAGAGGACACACGTTTTGTTCCATGACGAACACGGGCATGAGACCCCTGCCACAGTGTAATAAGCATGTTGTCACATGGAAATATTTTGGGGTTGGAGTTTCTAGTTATTGTAGTCATATTTAGTTACTATATTTAGTTGAATCAATAATTGTAACATCAACAAAAATGAGATATTGCAATAATATTTAATTTAACCTTTGATGGAGAAGATACATGTTCTTCTCCATGGAAATGAACATACCCCTACCGCAGTGTAATAAGCATGTTATCATATAGAAATATTCACAATAAGCATGAAAAAAGCAAATGGTGACAGTGGAAATTGAATGTTAACATATAAATTCACAACATTTAGTTATTATATTTAACACTTACCTGATGGGGCACAGAGTGTGACCTTCCACGTTCACCTACTGGTCACCCTGGACCATGGAAGTAGAGGACACATGTTCTGTTGCATGATGACCATGGGCAGATCCCTTCCACAGTGGAATAAGCATGTTGTCACATGGAAATATTCTAGGGTTGTAGTTTCTAGTTATTATAGTCATATTTAGTTACTATATTTTGTTGAGTCAATAATTGTAACATAAAAAAAATGAGATACTGCAATAATATTTACTTTTACCTTCGAATAAGGAGATACATGATCTGCTCCATGGGGATGAGAAGACCCCTACCAAAATGTAATAAGCATGTTATCATATGGAAACATTCACAATAAGCACGACAAAAGTGAATGGTAACAGTGAAAATTGAATGTTAACTGAAAAAATCAAAACATTTTGTTATTAACGTCATATTTATTTACTATATTTAACATTTACCTCATGAGGCATAGATTGTGACCTTCCACGGTCACCCTGTATTGTGGAAGCAGCATGTGGATTTCCACTGCTGCAACCCTGACAAAATAAATTAATCAATAAAAGTTGAGTCAATAATTGTAACATAAAAAATTGAGATAAGCATAACAGTGTAATAAGCATGTTATCACATGGAAATATTCATAATATGCATGAAAAAAGCGAATGTCAAGTGGAAATGGAATGTTAACAAAAAAAATTGAAACATTTAGTTATTTTAGTCATGTTTAGTTACTATATTTATAATTTACTCGATGAGGCATAGCGTACGACCTTCCACGGTTACCCTGGACCATGGAAGCCACATCTATTCGATTTAAGTTGTAATCGATCAACAACTCTTCACTTGGAAGTATTTTTTTTGTTGCACATACAAATATACGATGTTCTTCGCATTCCTCAAATTCGTAATTCAATTGCTTAGTGTTACGGAGAGAAATTCCTATGGCTTGGGGTACCACAACAAACAGCTAGACTCCAGAAATCAATCTTTCCCAATATGCAATAGAAATAAAAACATCTAACACTAAAGGATCGAACCTCGTACCTTATTCCGGACGGTTGAAGTAGATCCCCGTTGAGCTTTCCAATCTTCAGCTTGAATTGTTATAGCACGTCCTCAACAACAAGTAAACAATACAAGCATACTATATTTCATGGTGTTAGATCTATTCTAACATATATAATCAATAATGTAAAATCATTTGACATATTCCAATGGATACAATATTCATTCAAATACACATTACTGGACAAGAAAAGATATTTCTATTAATATGAATCAAAGATTACAACTGACAACCTCTGACGGCACGTCTGCGAACCGGAGAAACTGAATCCCCCACTTGGGCCTCCACCACCTAAATCCTCCATCACTCCGATAGCAATCTTACTAGAAAAAGGAAAGCTTGGGAAGAACACAACAGTGCTCCAAGGGACAAAGGGATGCAGACCCAAGCATAAGTTCTGGAAACAATGGACTATAGTTTCGGTACTCTCAATTCTCTCTTATGCTTTCAATGTCTCAAGGGTTCCTTATATAGCTTTTCAAAGTGATACTGAAAGGTTGAATCCGTGCGATCTCAAGGCATATGGAAGGCCAGGAGTCATATGAGTCAGATCCAAGACAAGGAATGCTCCAAAGGATTTTGGATTATGTACATATCCCGATGTACGCGACTATAGAGGGAATATCCGCGTATGTACACGGTTATCGGGTAAAATGCCGCGTATATCATTTTTCTAATGTTTTTAGGGATGGTCAATGATACATCAAAAGACAAAAAGTGTTCCATAGGGGCTAATGAGTCTGCAGCGGGACAGGGGAAGGCCATATAATGTGTGATTCACCTAGTGTGGTGAAATCCGCTATAACAGATGCCCCCTAATGTATGAGATCAGAGGGGTTATACGATGGACGAAATACATTATAAGTCCATCCCAGAAGTGAAGTGATGAAGGTACCCAAATGGAAGACCAGCCACCCAATCAACATAATACCATAATACAACTCTGCATATAACTGCGAATACATATAGCAGTCCCGGATACATAAGAGTACAATGGCCATGAATAGGCATGAAACATGATAACACATAGATGTGGTCATCGCCACATACAATATACATAGATCAGAATCTCCATGATGAAGATATACAAAGGACCATGATCTCCACACTGGCTGAAGATATATAATAGATCAAGATCTCCATAGTGGCTAGAAATGTCTGACATATACTGGAACAAGTCACGAGAGCTGAAATCTCATGAACACTGGCACGATCAAGGAGGTAGTATATAGTGGATGCCACCAATCTGGAAGGTCTTCTACACACACCGCTACGAGTACATGTCCTACTATGCGAATAGAGGTGTCGAGGTTGAACATAGTAGTCCATCGTCTGATTACTGGTCATTGATGTATACTGTTAACAGACGCGAGATCACCCACCAATAATGAAAATGGGAATCAAGGTACTAGAGTGCAAACTAACAAGTGTGAATAAATGTGTTGAGGTCGAACACTTGAGAGAATCCATCGATCAGGGGACATTGATGTATTTCCAAAACTATCGATGGCGAGAGAACCTGCCACTGATGACTGCAAGTCTCAAGGCACTCAAAATGACTCTAGATTCCAATCCCAGAATAAATGATTTGAAGTCAATGGGATGAAATCCGCTGGAAGGAGGGCATTAGGGCATCCCCCATCATCCAACACAAGGTACTCAACAAAGCTGTATAATGTGGAAGGATTCGATCATAAGGTGCACGAACCAGTAATTGTACCGGGAATGGCCGACATGCAAAGTCAAGATACTGAGGAATGGCCGACTCAGGTTTCAACTTCCTTCGAACAAGAGCATAACGGCGTATGGTGACTGAAAGAAGGCAGCATAGACTCGATATACAAACTGGGACATCTATATGACGCAGGAGGCATCAATAGAGGCTCCATAGGGACTGGAAGCTTAACCAGTCGGTGGAGATAAAACTCAGATAACGAGTACAGCTCCTAAGTCAAACTATAACCCAACCAATGGATGTGATATACAGTGCTTTGTTCGAAGGTGACATGACTTGACAGTTGCCAAAGATAATATCTTTTCTTGTCTGGATTTTTGGTTTTTTGATTTTTTTGGTCTTTTTCAGTTATTTGAAAAGCTTGAAAAAAGAATAAACTAGCTTTATAGTTACAAACTAGGAGGAGACGAGTGTCATTTAGGGCAAAAAAACTAGTTCCAGGCAGTGGAACATACCTATGCTCAATGCAAGGATACATGTGTAGGATATCGACACTCGGGGGAAAATTCCCTCCCGGTAAAAGGGAATCAAGCTGCGAAAGATATAAATAAAGGCTCTGCATGGCTAGACATAAGACAAGCTCGGGCTATATGGCTGAAACGCAATGTTAGGGGAGCCGGCATAAAGCTCAATAAGACAGGAAAAGCTCATGATAATGCATCCACAACTTGATATAAGGGGAGTCCGGGGGGTCATGGCCAGCATAAGATCAAGAGGAGTATGAGGCTCTTGCTAAATGTCATGGCAATACTATACAATGGACTCCCACACCCTAAAGGAGAAACATCGGCATGGGAACCAAATGCAAATAAGGCGCTAACTAGGGTACCCATGTAAGGTGAGGCTCTACCATTCATATCATGCCACTTCTAATAGTAGCAAGAAGGTTCCGTGACATAATAGAGTGGGTTCGTACCTAAGGATATAGTGACATGGTCATAAGGTCATGCAAAATGCAAACGGTGGTGAACCTAACCTATATGCCAGTGTAGACGTTATACCTGAGATCAGTACGAACGGGTCAATCCAAAGGCTAAAACGACGCTGAAAATGGTCTTCTACATCACAGATTAGGTCAGAAACAGTCCAAAATGGTTAGAAACGGTCAAAACTATAGGAAAGGGGGTAAAAATTTTCAAATATTTGAAAATTTTTCTATAAATAGTAAAAAATATAAATCATTTGAAACTTTTACCCATTGGGGCTTTGATATTCAACTGCAAATTCCAGGAGATCCAGCCGGCGAAATTCAGAACCGATTCTTCCAGGTACTTACTCATGTTCTCTGCTTGCATTTCAATACAATTTTTATAATTTTTCATGGTCAAATGAATTTTTAAAGGCCAAACTTGCATGAGCGCTACGGCCCACGCGGGTATCGAGGATTTTTCCGCGTATAGGGCTAGCTATACGTAGAAAAGGGACAAGAAACCGCGTACATACGCGGATGTTTTCAAAATATCTGCGTATGATGCTGCGCACTAAGATTTTCATGAATCTAATGGACATTTTGGTCAAACTCTCATGCAGGATGGTGCTAGAGTGGCGAGAACGCGAGCACGGTGATGTAGAGGAAGCAGTAAGGGCTGACAGAATGGCTCAAGAAGCTCTAAGAAGATGTGGACTCTACAAGTTTTGGTGCCTAAGCGGCTTGAGGGCCAAACCAGGACTACTACAGATGCTTGTAGACTATTGGGATCCGGAATCAGAGTCCTTCCAGCTAGATGGCATGTCCCTCACCATTGAGGTGGAGGATATCTACTTTATCACAGGTCTATCACGGCGAGGTGAGATGGTGAACCTTCGTGCCCGAGGAGGGCCAGGTCATGGGCTGACTATCGATGAGTACATAGTTGTGTACTGCTACCGAGAGACGGAGAAGGTGGGGAGCCAATTTCCCACCAACGCTATACAGGTACTGGGCCTAAAGGCCATACTACTGATGCTGGGCAGGATAGCAGGCTTAGCATCACTCCATCAGGCCTCTCGGCCATTGATGTTCTATGCGGTGGAGTGCATGACACCGACCATCTATGACTGGAGCACTTCACTACTTAGCAACATGAAACATCAGCTCAACGAGTGCAAGGAAGGTAGGATACGAAACTTCGGGTGCAGCAGTATCTTGAGCATGTTTTTCTTCGAGCGTGTTCCAGGATTGAGCCCTAGAGTGGATGTTCCTCTCCACGGGGTTCGAGATCCGGCCCAACGACGTTGGGCAGACGCGATGCATAGACTGGGGGGGGGAAGGGTGGCCAACCCTTATCCAGCAGACTTTTTTCCATGGTGGCGACGACAGATTGTTGCCATAGAGGACTACCCTTATGTAGGGATAGATTTCCGGGGAGACCCGGACATGCCATTACCACCAGGATCAGCATATGGAGACATAGGTAACGAATCTCGACCCTTACTCTTTTTTAAAATTTTTGAAGTATTTAATTTTTTTGTGTTTTCTTGATTATATGGAATCAAGAAGACATGTTTTTGGGTGACAATACCTAGTGACATCTACCATTCATGTGCATATGTGGGACCACGACGACCAGAGGGCTTCCCATGTCATAGACGGAGGGGAAAAGGCGACGATATCACCGGTGTGGATGCAGAGCGAACGCTCCAAAGCATCCATACCAACTTCGTGCGACTGACTCACAGGATTCCCATGGTGCAAGTCGAGGACTTGCCTGAGGCTATGCAGAGACAAGTGGTGGGTGTACCACGTGCATGGGTGCATTTATTCCGGTGGCTAGCTAGAGCCATGGTGACATATCATGATCACAACCCTCATCCACCTCCACAGGACTAGACACCTAGGAGTGTATCTTATTTTGTACTACCGTGTATATGATGGTGGCTTTCAAAGCTCCAATTTTGTATTATGACACTATGTATTACCACATTTTTGATGTATATAAATTTTTTTTATGGTGATCGGTTTATTTATTTACATGTGTAAAAATTGTGTTTATGATTAATTTATAATGAATGAAACAAATGCCAATCTAACACATAGTTAGCATATGAGTCAGCAATTTGATTATAATTTCTTGGAATGTGTATATATGTTATGTTCTCAAACTGCCGTTCTAACAATCTCACACGTAAGAATCTCCTCAATAACGTCGGATCTCTAACATGGTACAAACCATTGAGCTGTGACACTACTAACTCCGAATCAAGACGTACCTCAAGAGAGAGAACACCATGTGAAATGGCATCCCGTAGAAGCTCGATAACGGCACTATATTCAGCAACATTGTTGGAAGATGGCCGTAGACATACACCTCCTGAAGACAATACATGACCCATAGGAGTAAAAATCACCCAAGCAGCTGAGGCTGAGTCTTGAGTGTGACGGCTTGCACCATCCGCGAATCCTATGTAGGTGGAAGATTCCATTGACATCTGCCACAAGAAATGGAAACTAATCACAAACCTGATCATGATAAACAAGACCTAACTATGCAAAAAAACTGTACAATAATATACAACAAACAGCCTTGGCTAAAGATCATGCATAGTATTTTTTGAGATAGAGCCCATTTCTAGGCTCCGCCAAGACTGTCCCTTCGTAATCCACTAACTCGTAGGCACCCTTCTCTAACACACGCTTGACCACGTAAGGGCCACGCCACATAGGATTGAACTTCCCTACCCCCTAGTGTTCTTTCGATTGATCCCACAAAAGGACCAAGTCTCCCTCACTAAACACTCTCGGATGGACAGAATTATCGTATTGGGCCTTCGCGCAACGCTTATTAACCTCTAGAGTCACCAAGGCATCTCTACACTGCTCATCGAGTTGCTCAAGGTGAACCAAATGCTCCTCCAAAGGTGAAGTGTCTGGTAAGAGTTCCACGGATAACTTCAACAAAGGAATTTCTCATTCAACCGGCAATATTAACTCCACTCCATGAACAAGCTGATATGGAGAAAAACCAGTGGCAGTATTTACCGCGGTTCGATATGCCCACAAAGCAGGATACAACATAATATGCCAATTCGTCTTGCTTTGTGCGATGGTCTGTTGGAGAATGGACTTAAGTGATTTATTCACTGCTTCAACCTGTCCATTCGCTTGAGGATAGTAAGAAGAGGAGTGCTCTTTCTTATACCCTAACTTGGATGCCAACTCTTCCATCATACGGTTCTGAAAGTGCGAGCCATGGTCAGTGACAAGCTCTCTCGGAATCCCGAACCTAGAGATGATTTGGTTGAATATGAAGTGAGCAACTATCTCATCGTTGGATTTTACTGTAGGCATTGCCTCAACCCATTTTGTGAAGTAATCAATAGCCACTATAATATGATGGTGCCCCCCAGCCGAAGCTGGGTTGCAATCCATAAAATCGAGCCCCCACTTAGTGAAGGGATCGGTGGTGATAATAGGGTGTAACAGGGCAGGCTTCGAGCGCATATTACGTGTGAACACCTGGCAAGGGTGGCACCTCTTGACCGCTTCAATACAATCCTTGAAGATCGACGACCAGAAATAACCTGCTCTCAAAATATTTTGAGCTGTAGAAAGCCCAGATAAATGACCACCACATGCCCCTCCATGGCAATCATTAAGCACTACCTCAGCCTCCTCATGAGTTAAACAACGTCATAAAAGGGAATCTACTCCATGGCGGTATAAAGTATTGTCCACTATGAGGTAGTTATTGGAAACGTGACGTAATCGACGTCGCTCATCTTGCGAGAAGTGAGTAGGGGTCCTCTACGTTTGCAAATATACTATGATATCACCATACCATGGGTCAGCCATTGAGATCAATAAAATGTGTTCATCAACGAACGAATCTTCACATACCGACTCCTCAGCCTCACTCGAAAAATACGATATGAGCTCTGTAAAGATTAAAGATTTCTTCGATTTTGCCGAAACAAATTCAAGATCAAACTCTTGCAGGATGACAATCCATTTATTATACTTTCCCCCAATCATCCTACGTGTGAGGATGAATTGAAATGGATTGACATGGGCAATGACCAAGGTTTGGCGAAGGAGAATATAATGTCTCAAACGCTCCACCGCATGTACAGTAGCTAAGGTAAGCTTCTCGACATGAGAATACCGAATCTCTGCGTCAATAAGGTTTCAGCTCAAATAATATATGACATACGCCTGGAGCTCCTCATCCTCTTGAACCAAAACCATCCCAATCGTCTCTAAATACGCGGCCACATATAATAGGAAATCATGGCTATAATCCAGAGGACTAATCATCGGGGCTGATGCTAGGGCTCGCTTAAGTGCATCGAAGGACTCCTGAGCTTGCTCATCCCATTCAAAGGGAGTATCCTTCTTCAGGAGACGCATGAAACCTCTAGTCAAATTGGCAAAATTGACAACAAATATTCGTAGGAAGTTTTCCATGCCTTGCAAACACTGAAGATGATGAATATTTTGCGGGGGAGACAACTGAAGTATTGCCTCCACCTTCAAGGGGTCGACTCTTATACCCTCTTTCGAAACGATAAATCCTAACAAACGACCTGATTTCACGTAAAAGATGCACTTATGAGGGTTTAATCTAACACCATAGTGCTGGCATCTTTCGAACACCAATCTCAAGTGATAAGAATGACGCATCCTTATGCGAGAATGAGCAGTGAGGTCATCCAAAAATACTTCAATAATGGACTTGAGATCGTGGAAAATCAAGGTCATTTCCCGCTGAAACGTAGCTCCGACGTTTTTAAGGCCGAAAGGCATTTTTCGATATGCAAATGTTCCCCAAGGACAAATAAATGCGGTCTTGTGTTGGTCCTCAGGTTTAATTTGAATCTGATTATACCTGGAAAAGCCATCCATAAAGGAGAACACCTCGCTACCCACACACTCATCCAAAATCTGATCTATAAACGGTGTCGGGAAGTTATCCTTAGGACAGGCACGATTTAAATCACGGAAATCAGTGCATATACGGATCGCTCCCTGCTTCTTATCCACCAAAACGGAGTTTGAAACCCACTCCATTAAGGGAACAGGATAGATGAAACCAGCTTTCAATAGCTTCTCTATCTCTGCCTTTATGGCGGGTACTTTCTTAGGATTTACCGCGCGTAAACGCTGTTGAACAGGCTTAGCATTGGGGTAAGTATTAATTTCATGTTTGAAAATCCGAGGGTCAATCCCTGGAATCTCATCGTAAGACCAAGCAAAAATATCACGGAATTCCTTGAATAGCTCGGTATACTCGCGAATCTCATCTTGGGAACAATCCGCCCCAATGTAGACATTCTTAATTGTACCAGGATTGTGAGAAATGTTGATAGGCATAGTTGACGATATGTTTGCCATGTTTCCATCAGCCATCTGACCAGGAGAGCTTAATGGAATCATGGGTCTACCAACTTTCTAACTAAGAATCTCCCTATAATCCTCATGCTCCAAAAGATCAAGCTCTGGAAGGAAATATGATCTATGATGAAGTTCCTCCCATGGTGGCTCAACTCCCGACATAGCCTCAATGATCGATTCATCTGAAGGGAAAACTGTATCAAGGCAATCGTGGGCATGAGAAGACTGTACTGCCCATGCCAGCAGCACATAGGGGTCTTCCTCCTCTGTCCATGAAGAAGAAGAACAAGGCCCTGCAGCAGACTGGAGATTAGCTTGGTAAGCAATCATGACTGCAGGAAATGGCACGCTTGTCTCAATGGGCTCACTCGAAGGACTCGGTGAAGGAAGAATCCAAGGATATCCCATATGATTTGTGTGAAAAGGCACCGATCTTGTAGACGTGGAAGCACCATCAAAACTAGATCCTATCATGAGGATGGGTGCAGGACAACTAAAGGTTCCCATGAGGGACGGATACATACCTACACCCACACTCCCAATTACCGGCTGGGAATGTTCAAATTTCGGAACCGAAGCTTCCGAAGATGCACTAACAGGCGGATTCTTGAATGCCATTTGGTCAATCGTTACAATATTCCCATTATGAGGAAAGCATACAACGCGAAATACGGAAGACGTAATGGCTTGCATACTATACATCCAGTTCCTTCCCAGTAAGAGATTGTAGTCAAGGGGCGCATCAACCACCTCGACCTCTATCGCAACGGTCTTCCCTCCCAAATGGACTTTAAGAGAAGGAAGGATACCGTGTGGCCTAAACTATCTCCCATCAAAAGTAGTTAACATGGTCGTAGACTTTGACAACTCAGGAGAACCAAGACCCTTCCAACAAGACAAAGACATCACAGAAGCAACAGCGCCCTCGTCAATCACAGTGCGCTTGACGATCATATTAAGAAATTCTACATGCACTAAAAGGGACACATAGTAGGGCAAGTGAGGCTGGTGTCCTGCGGTTTCAAATTTGATCACTGAGGAAGAATCATCACCATTCACACCAAGAGCGAAAAGCAGAGCCTTCCTTTGCGACGGACAACTCTGAAGCACTTCCAATGCAGACATCGCACAAGGAGTATGACCCAAATCCTCGACAACTGAATAGTTCTGGGCAGCTCGGGCATTTGGATTATGCCTCAAACGCTTAAGTACCCCCTTAGGAATGTGAGGTGCAGCCTCAGGTTTATCCGCAGGTTTCTCAATGCGCAAAGGAGTTCCTGGTGGATCAGGTTCTTTGCCTGGGTTGGGTTTTGATGAAGTACAATATTTCACATGCATCACAACTTTCGCGGCACGGACCATATTAATGCACCCATGACCACTAGTTTCAGGTGGATCTTCATCACTAGATTGATCATGGGACTTCGAGTTCATATTTTGGTTATGCGGTAAAGGGTTCGTTAACACAGCTGGGCCCTGTGCTATGAACTTCGAAGCTTTATCCATCCTAGGGCACAAGTAAGTGAGGTGATCATCCTTACATAGCTTGCAAGGAAACTTAACCTTACGCTTATTCTGCTTGTCCCCCCCAGCATTTTTATTGTTCTTGTCATTATTGTTGGCATTCTCATTCTTATTCCCACCCTTTTTATTATTATTTTTACCCTTTTTTCTATTCCGTCTGGGTTGCTGGTTACCCTTCTGGTCGGACTATTGCACAGCAAGTACATTCGCCATTTGGGCAGGCTGAGACGAAGCCGTAGCTTGTCCCGAGGCAGATTGGTTGATTGACAACTGAGCAACTTGTTTCATAACCGAACCTGCAGGTTTCTTACTTGCACTACCCACAATGCCATCAGCATGTGGTCCAGGTTTGACCTTGGGATCGTAACTAGAATGAGGAGCGTTGGGTATAATCTCATATAACAAACCAGACTGAGCATAGATCAAGTCTAGTTCCTGCGCCCTAAGTATTGCTTGTTCCTCATTCTGCACTCCAGATGTGGAAACATCCTTCACAATATATGGCAATAAAGATTTGAGGAACCACTCAAGGAGGAAATCTGGCAGTATAAAGGCTTTAATTAATCTCTTCCGTCTACGCCACTCCTGAATATGATCAGAAATATGGGTGGATTTATCTTGCCGAAATGTTGACAAGAGTTCAGTACCAACATCATAGCGCATTGGTCGCTGGAAGTGATTAAGGAAAGTCATCGCAAGGTCATCGAACAAAGTAAAGGCACCCCTAGGTAACTCTATATACCATTTCGCCGCAGGCCCTGCAAGGGTGCGTTGAAATAGTCTCAAATGGACTGAGTCCTGATGCAATGAATTGGAAGACACCATAGGTGGAATGTCGTAATGTGTTCACTCGGATCCTCTCCTGGTTTGCCTTCGAACTTAGGAATGTCCAAAGGAAGCTTGGTAGGGACAGCCGGCCAAGCCGGGTCATGAGCCACAGGGTCGTTCGTAAGTCTCGATAAGTCAGGTAAATTGAGTGTCGCGAGGAAAGGGAGCTTAGGATGATGAGGTCTAGGGACCACTCCCTGGTTCATATAGGATTCATTACCACCATGACCTTGGCCATAGTGACCTCCTCCTGTATGACCCATATAGGGTGGCGTGGAAGTAGCATACTGAGGTGGACCTTGACTAGTAGGAGCTACAAAGCCATAGTTGGGAGAGTAAGTAGGTTGTGAATCCCCGCCTCCATAAGGTGGAGAGACCTGTCCATACTGCGCCCCATAATAGGGTCCATAGGTCATCGCTTGCGATGCCCCATGAGACACTCCATAGGTAGGAAGATACGTTCCGGAAGTAGGAATATACATACCGGAAGTAGGGATATATGTCGTGGAAGTGGAAATCTGACCTCTAGAAACATGAACATAACCTCCCAAAACCACGGGTGGTATGTAGGCTTGAGACACAACTGGTCTAGTAACCGCAGTATGGATCTGACTCGTAGCTACGTGCCGAATCGAAGGACCACGTGAGTAAGGTGGAGGGTTTACATTTGAAGAACTAGAAAGCGAGGATGAAGGAATCTCTATAAGAAGAAATGTACTAGTGCCTATCGTCACTCGTCTGGAACCTGGTATCCCTATAGGATCACTAACTCTAGACCTAGGAGGTATATAAGATGGAGCTTCCATCGCTGGGATGGAAGGTGCAATGTGACTAGTACTCCCAAACCTCTCCGCAAGGTAAGGCATGGGATTTCCCCTAGGCATAGTGCTAGGCTCATAGTTGGATTCAACATGAAATGTCATAGTTGGATTCAACATGAAATGTCAAATCGTGCATAGGAAAACCAGTCGTAACATAACTACCGTAGCTAGTACTAGGAGGGTCAAAGTGAGTCTCGGCATCATCCAGCATTCCATACCGGTAACGGGTCAATGGGGAATCTACCCTAGTATGAGTAGGTCTATCATGAAAAGATCCTATCTAGGAAATCACAGGACCGATCTCAGCTAGGTCAGGTGAGGGATTGTATGTAGGAGTAAGTTCCCCATCGTCAATACAAATAGGAGGAGGTGGCTCAGGAATAGTCTTTGAATGATCCTCCATGGTGTGTGAATCAGTGTGTGACATAGTCCGCCTGGACAATCTAGGCCCCTCTCCCAAAGGAGGAGGAGAAGTGGAAGGTGGAAGTCCTGCTAACCGACGAGAACGGCGCGGAACCGCACCCGACTCCACAATGACTCAACAAAAAGCAAAGACTCTCTATTTACATCAACCCTAGGCCAACTAGCATGCACAAAGCAATCACTACAAAATCTAAAGCCAAAAGCAAGCAAACAAGGGCTGGATAAGTGAGCTCCTGAATGTGACCGGTATGTCTCACCTAGGAGAGGCTTGAGAGGCCCTTGTCACCACAAGCGGAGGTTCAAAACCAATTATTGTGGCCCTCAGCTTCAACGCGTAAAGAGACTATGCTGTCCGACCCCAACCTGGCTGGGACACATGCAGAACAACCTCTACACGTACCCCCTCGATATCCTAGGTAAGGTCACTAAGGTCACCTCGATATAATCAACGCTCAGGCGGACAGTCGCAGGCGAGATTGACCATATGGGTAGGGTAGCAAAGCCCGAAACTCCCAAAAGAGCCCCCAGATACGAATACAATCCTGGCTATATCGCTGGTGCTACACAGTTACCAACCAGGGGTTATCCTGATCAACAACCGCTCACACTGCCTAGTGCTTGACTCCCTTTTGAGAGGATCTTCGTGAGAACGCTGGTTATATAAAGGATTTCACACACTCCCTGGACAGACACCTAGTTGTTGTTGTTTAGTGATCTTGGAGAATTAACTTTCAATGAACTATTCCAAGATCCTAAAACCTAAGCTTGTTGGTGCACCCTAGAAAAGAAAAGAGTGTAATTCATTTTAATTAGCGTTGATTTTAGTTTGGCTTTATTACTCAAAAATAGGATATGACCATGCAACTAATGGTGTTATGACGCAACAAGAAGTAAAATGCACACCTAACAATCAATGCAAATGCATTGTGTCCATGAAAACAAGGTATGCGTACTACGTGAATGCATAATTTCTTCTTCAAATGCTGAATGCAAATTTCCCTATATGATTGCCTAACTATTACTCCAAGGCAAATCTAGATCTAATGCAAGTACAATGCAAGGTGCAAAATGCAATGCATGATGATAAGCAAATGTTTTTGGATTTTTTGAAAATAAAGAGATACAAAAAGTAAAAGAATGATTTTAACCACCCCAGACTTTGCAAGCACACATAAACAACATTCCAGCAAAGCACTAAGGCAAAAGGACTCTAATGCACTAATCTCAAACAAAAAATCAAAGATGCCATGACAAGAACTTTCCTAAAAGAAAAAATTTAGGCTTAAAAAAAAACGTTTCTGGTCAGAAACAGAGGTATTAACAGACTCAGGCAGTGCCAAAGGAGACTCAACAACTAACAGAATTCACCCAGCAATCCAATATCTTCCACAAAAAGGTAAAAACCAGGGTATACGTGACTGTGCGCAGTGAACCTACGTGTATACACGACAATCCCAGGGGAAACCGCGTGTATACGCTACTGTAATTGACAAACCCGCGTACAGGAAGAAAAAAATGCACAAATTCGAGGCAAACAGACAAGCTGGGACTAAATTCACACCAATCAGGCTCTACCAGGCATACATGCCCCCATACCCGACACATAAACAAGAGAGAGAGAGCAATTCAAATACATTGAATGCCAAGAAATCAACCCCCAAAGGACAATTACTAGGAACTCCCCAGCGGAGTCGCCAGTTCTATTACGGAGAGAAATTCCTACGGCTTGGGGTACCACAACAGACAGCTAGACTCCAGAAATCAATCTTTCCCAATATGCAATAGAAATAAAAACATCTAACACTAAAGGATCGAACCTCGTACCTTATTTCGGACGGTTGAAGTAGATCCTCGTTGAGATTTCCAATCTTCAGCTTGAATTGTTATAGCACGTCCTCAACAACAAGTAAACAATACAAGCATACTATATTTCATGGTGTTAGATCTATTCTAGCATATATAATCAATAATGTAAAAGCATTTGACATATTCCAATGGATACAATATTCATTCAAATACACATTACTGGACAGGAAAAGATATTTCTATTAATATGAATCGGATATTACAAGTGACAACCTCTGACGGCACGTCTGCGAACCGGAGAAACTGAATCCCCCACTTGGGCCTCCACCACCTCAATCCTCCATCACTCCGATAGCAAGCTTACTAGCAAAAGGAAAGCTTGGGAAGAACACAACAGTGCTCCAAGGGACAAAGGGATGCAGACTCAAGCATAAGTTCTGGAAACAATGGACTATAGTTTCGATACTCTCAATTCTCTCTTATGCTTTCAATGTCTTAAGGGTTCCTTATATATCTTTTCAAAGTGATACTGAAAGGTCGAATCCATGTGATCTCAAGGCATATGGAAGGCCAGGATTCATATGAGTTGGATCCAAGACAAGGAACGCTCCAAAGGATTTTGGATTATGTGCACATCCCGATGTACGTGACTATAGAGGGAATATCCGCGTATGTACGTGGTTATCAGGTAAAATTCCGCGTATATAATTTTTCTAATTCTTTTAGGGATGGTGAATGATACATCAAAAGACAAAAAGTGGTCCATAGGGGCTAATGAGTCTGCAGTGGAACAAGGGAAGGCCATACAATGTGTGATTCACCTAGTGTGGTGAAATCCACTATAACACTTAGTTGCTGTCACTGGCTGTGCACTATTTACAAAGCCAACAATGTTTCCAGATGCTTTTGGTCTCCCATCAATATATATAGTCGCCCCTTTGTTTTTATTGTGTTCTGCTAATTGTATATAATTTGCAGCAACTCCATATATCCTCATTCTTCGAGTATATTGGACCAAGATCAACCAGTTATTGTACCTATATAATGGTCTGACATACTTCATCAATTTAGTTACAATGCCATAGCCGACCTTTATGCCATCCATGGAAAATAGACCCAATCCATGTAAGGATGAAGGAGCAATGCAGTACATCCTCCCATTGATGAAGAAATCTGTGTCCACTTGAGGTAGCTTATTAGGTACCCATCATTGCACCATATGTCTATACCTCAAGGGAAACTCAATGTCACATATGCTCTCAGCATCATAATTACATGACTCTCTGTTGGCAATAAAATATTGCATGCATCTACAAAATCTTTTCCTTACCTTTTTCAGATCTAGTTGATATAGAACCGATAGATCTAGTACAACACGTATCACTTTCAACCTTTCCTAGTATATCTTCACCATCACTCAAGGAAGATAGATATGATAGATACCTATTTGGTGGTACCTACACTCAATAAAACAAGAATATAAGCTACCAAGCGGATATAATTTTGCGTGCAAATATATTTACTTGTAATGTTTTAATATCAAAATTTTTTTCTTCCCAAAAACTTTACCAAAAGCTATTTTTCTTTCAAAGGTGTAATTTCTTTTAGAGTTATTTATATTTGAATTATTTTTAAGTATAAGACACGATTTGATTTGGTTTGGAATTTGTTCACAACACGGATATAGAAGTGTGTTTCTTGGGCCACTTGACTAGTTAATGCATGCAAAGAGGTATGGGGTTCCCCCTCATATAGATCATGTTGGGGATTCAATTTGGAATGCGTGGTGGCCATATAGCTTCATTCATGGATTTCCCACCGAAACTCGACGACTTTAGTCTAACACTCCCTCTTCCACAGTGGTTTGATATGCAAGTTTCCTCGTGCAAGGTACTCCTTCTATAATTACTATGTGCCTGATTTTTTTTAAATAGGATAACATTGTGAAATGTCACCAAATTTAGACCAATTATAGGTAGTCTTGAGAATTGGTGGCATTTGGTGAACTGATGATTGTGGATAGACATATCCTAGAGATGTTCATTAATGACAAAATAACTTTTGATGGGCATAGGCATGTATGATAAAGTCGGAAAAAGACTTGGAAAAAGATTAAGTGGTGAAAATTTGTCCTAAAGCAGTAATCTTATGAAAATTCCCACCATATTTCATAAGAAGGAGAAAATTACCACCATCTCCTGTCATCCCATAGTTGGTTGAATTATCTATCTGACCAGGGCACCAGTTCTCAGAACATCTCTTTGAGGAAGAAGATACATGCCTCCCAAAAGAAGTTCTTTTTGGTCAAATTAGATAAGTTGCTCTAGGAGAATGCTCACCATAATTTGTGGGTTGAAAGAAATTCCTGCACCATATGCGCATCATGTAGGTGGCTTTGTTTTCTACCTGACCATTTTCTTACTTTGACCTGAAAGTACCGGAGGCAAAAATTATGGATCTACCAAAACAGGGTCTTAAGAAGCTTTTACTTCATACTTCAGTAAAATGCCCGTCGAGGAGAGAGAATGTAGTTACAGAGGATGAAACTGGAATTAATGGATTCATCTGCTTGTTCTCGATCCATTGGATGTCTTACACTCCAAGTTTGATGAAAAGTTGAAATCACCTTCGAGACATAGGGTTTAAACAAATTGATTAAGTGTCAAATCACAAGGTTGAAGAGGCATTTGGAAATGCCCGCCAAAGCCTGTTTGGGTGATGATAAATTCATTAGAAGTTATATGCATGTTCTTTAATGAACTTTCTATTCATCTATGTTCTTAGTTTTTCTTATGCTGACCACATGAGAAAAATATCAACCTGCTAAAAGAGGTAAAAACATTAGCTTGCATATCCAAAAATATGAAAAATTGATCGAGTGCTGAAAATAGGAGGTTGAGAGCCCACATGGAAATGCACGCTAGAGTCAGCTCTTTAACTGATAAATTCATCAGATGTTATGGGTCCATTCTTTGATGATATGGGAATCCACTCATGATCTCAGTTTCCCTCTGGGTGTTCACACATGTGAGATATGAGTCTGCCAAAATGCCTTCTGGCACAGTAATGACTAGGGCCTGACAAAATTTACTAAGTGTTGAATTGAGAAGTTTGAAAGACCATTTTAAAGTGACTGCCAGAGACTGTGTGTTTGTTAGCAAGGTTTTAAGGTGACATGGTCTTGTTCCTAGTTGAGGTGGATATCTAGCCATACCCCCAGTTTGTTTAAAGATGGTAAAAATGTGAAAAACATAAGTCCGCCAAAAGTTAGAAAAGTATGCCTGTACAGTCTTGGTAAAATAAAAGAGTAAGCTACAAGAAATTAATAAAAATAAATTTATAAAGGGAATTCTGCATATGTTGAGAAGGATTTTAAAATAGTATTTTGGAAGATATAATGTGATCGAAATTACATAGCATATATTTAAGGAAGAAATGCTCATAGAGGGTTAATGAAGACACACACATGCTACAATATTCTTGATAACCTTCGGACTCTTTGAGATATGCCAAACAGAGGCGACCACACTAACTACCATGGTATATACGCCAAATAGAGGAAAAAAGATATAAGTGTTGTTGAAAAATAATACTTGTATCAAATGTGTCTTTAAAGAAGAAAGAGGTATGAGGGTCAATTTACTGGAGTCACTTCAAATTATAGCCCATGAATCCCAGGGAACTTACATTGTTCCAAAATCCAAACCAGTAAATGGGAAAAGCTTGCAAAGTGTGTTGTAATTCAGGTAAAAGTGAGCATAAAAATAAAATAAAATGCTTCTTTAAAGGAGAAATAGGTCTTAGTTTGAATTATATGCAATCATTATAATTGCAGCTCTTATGTCACTCTACAAAATGTTTTAGACCCATAATAGAAAAAAATCACAAAAACTTGAAAAGTGTGCCATAATCCATGTAAAACTGACAATCAAAGAAAAATTAAATGCGTCTTTAAAGGAGAAATAGGTCTCACATTCAAGTTTTGATAGAATCAGTTCAAATTATAGCTTATAGAGGACTATGTTCTAGACCATTAAATAGAATAATATTACACAAGCTTGCACTCTATAGAATGTTTCAGACATATAATATATTAAAATAACAAAAGATTGTAATTTGTTCCATAATCGAGGTAAAACTAATTATTAAATAAAAATTAAATTCTTAGAAGAAACACATCTTAGGTTCAAAGTTTAGACAGAATTGATTGAACCAGTTTAGATTATAGCTCCTACAGGACTCTGCACACTATTCTGGACCATTAAATAGAATAAAATTACAAAATCTTGCAAATTGTTCCATAATTCAGAAAATTATACAAGAGCATGACTGGCTTGCAGTGCTCAACCCATATGTATTTTCCTTGAATTTAAGGAGGAGCTTCAGACGATCCAATAATAGAAAACCCTTACTAGATCCACCGATAATAGAAGTGATGGTAGCACAACAAAAAAATATAATTTCAGTATGACTGTACCAAATTCGTATTGGTTAAAAAATTTGACATATATTTCCCAAATTCCTACACTGCTAGGGTTGATGGGATTACATAATTCATTGAGCCCTTTGTTATCCTCTGGACTGTGGCTGGATTGCCTCCCCTAGGAACGTCGGTATCCTCTGGTCTATGGCCAGATTGTTTTGTTATCCTCTGGATTGCGGCCGGATTGCCTCCACTAGGAACGATGATATCCTCTGGACTGGTATCCCCTGCTCCTCGATTTATCACTGCTCTTCTCATCAAATTACCAATGCTTTGGATGTTGCTAATGAACTAGTGCACGGGAGTGAACTTGTTCGTTGTTGTTTTGCTAATGAGCTAGTGGGAGGGTGCTTTTGAATTCTACGTTTTTTTTTGTTTATTTGCATATTTTATATTTTGTGTTTTGTTTTTATTTTTTATTTTTCATATTTACCTTTTGTTTAGTTTATTTTGGGTTTTTTTATTTGCATATTTTATATTTTGTTGCATTTTAAATTAATTATAGTTAAACAACTCTATGTTTTTAATTTACTGTAGTTTAATTTAATTTAATTTAATTTAAATAGGATTTTGTCATAATTTGTATTGGTTGCATTGCTTATAGTGAGATCCTATCCATAAGTCCCTTCAAGAATGAACACGATGATGATGATGATGATCATGATGATCATGATGACGATGAAGATGACGAAGATGATGGTGATAACGACAATAATGACAGTGATCATCATCATCATTATCCTCATCATCATCCTTGTCATCTTCATCACCATCGTCTAATTCTTCCTCTTCATCAATATCATCATCATCATCTTCATAATCATCATCATCGTCATTGCCATCATCATCATCATGATCTTCTTCATCATCATCATATTACTTATCATCATCATCATAATCATCATCTTCATCATCAACGTCTTCGTTATCATCATCATCATCTTGATCATCATCATCGTATTCATCATCATCATCATCAACATCTTCATCTTCATCGTCATATTCATCATCAACATCATCGTCATCCAATTCATCAACATCTCCATTATCATTATCATCATCTTCATCATCATCATCATCATCATCATTTTCATTATGATCGTCATCATCTTCATCATCATCATCATATTCGTCATCATCATCATCATCATCATCATCATCATCATCATCATCATCATCTTCATCATCGCAATTTTAGGGGGAGCTCAGTGAATGAAGACATCTACATGATAGGGGGAGCAGCCAGTTGAGTGAAAAATTAAGGATTGATCCTAACACCTATTCCAAGGACTATTCTAACAATTCAATATGATCTGAGGAAGTAGTAAAAAAAATACAACTTATTGGGCCCTATGAAGCCTCCTGTTCTTATATTTGTGCACGTGAAGAATCAAGACTTATGGACCTAGTCCAGTGTCTTAAAAGAGGAAGATCCGAACTAAGCAGTTTGGTAGTTCCATAAAGTGCATCCTTTATAGGAGTGAATAATCACTCATAACCATTCTATTCTAGTGATGGCGAAGCTTAGAACAATTTAGTGAAGACCAAGGTAAATATCTTGTCATCACATCTTCATCATCATCTTCATCTTCATCAGCATGAATATTCATCATCATCACCATCACCATCATGATCATCTTCAAAATCATCATCATCATCATCATCATCATCATCATCCTCATTCTAATCATCATCATGATAATCATGATAATCATGATCATCATCTTCATCATCCTCATCCTAGTCATCATCATCATCCTCATCTTCCTCATCCTCCTCCTCATTGTCCTCATCCTCGCCCTCATTATCATCATCATTATTGAAGTTTTCGTCGTCATAACCACCACCATCATTGATCATCATCATATTCTTCATCATCATCGTCATTGTCATCATCATATTCATCATCATCATCATCATCATCATCATCATCATCAACATCTTCATCATCATCATCATCATCATCCTCATCATGCTCATCCTCATCCTCATCCTCATCCTCATCCTCATCATCATGATCGTCACCATCATCATCTTCATCATCATCATCATCCTCATCATCATCATTTTCATCATCATCGTCATCATCTTCATCCTCATCATCATATTCGTCATCATCATCATCATCATCATCTTCATCATCACAATTTTAGGGGGAGCTCAGTGAATGAAGACGTCTACATGATAGGGGGAGCAACCAGTTGAGTGAAAAATTAAGGATTGCTCCTAACACCCATTCCAAGGACTAATCTAACAATTCAATATGATCCGAGGAAGTAGTGAAAAAGAATACAACTTATTGGGCCCTGTGAAGCCTCCTATTCTTAGATTTGTGCACATGAAGAATCAAGACTTATGGACCTAATCTGGTGTCTTAAAAGAGGACGATCCAATCTAAGCAGTTTGGTAGTTCCATAAAGTGCATCCTTTATAGGAGTGAATAATCACTCATAACCATTCTATTATAGTGTTGGTGAAGCTCAGAACAATTTAGTGAAGACCAAGGTAAAGATCTTGTCATCACATCTTCATCATCATCTTCATATTCATTAGCATATTCATCATCATCACCATCACCATCATGATCATCTTCAAATTCATCATCATCATCATCATCATCATCCTCATCCTCATCCTAATCATTGTCATGATAATCATGATCATCATCTTCATCATCCTCATCCTAGTCATCCTCATCATCCTCATCATCCTCATCATCCTCATCATCATCCTCATCCTCGCCCTCATCATCATCATCATCATCATCATTGTTTTCATCATCATCACCACCACCATCATTGATCATCATCATCATATTGACCATCATCATCTTCATTAGCATCATCATCATCGTCATCATCATCATTGTCATCTCCCTCTTCCTAATCAACATCTTCATCATCGTCATCATCATCATTTTCATCATCTCCCTCACCATCATCTTCATAACCACCACCACCATCATCATCATCTTCATCATCATCATCATCATAATCATCATCATTAGCATCTTCATCATCATCATCATCATCATAATCATCATCCTCGTCGTCATCTTCCTCTTCCTAATCAACATCATCATCCTCTTCTTCATATCCCTCCTCCTAATCAACATATTCATCATCGTCATCATCATCATTTTCATCATCGCCCTCATCATCATCTTCATCATGTTAACCATCTTCATCACCACCACCATCATCATCATCATCTTCATCATCATCATTAAATATTGATTTATGTTCATCTATGTCTCCTTCCCAAAGGTTTGAAAATGATCTTATTTGAGGAATTTTGCAGGAGCGCCTTTCAGGTTAACTGGTTAGCAAGTTTTTCCACCATGGAGTTGTTGGATGTAGAGTGGGTTTTGATCTACGGTGATAGGTCTTTCTGTATGTTGAAACAAGAAGCAGCGGAATAAGGGTAAAGTGTGTTAAACTTCAACGGTTCAGATTCAGGATGGTGAAGATCGACAATGGAAAGCAATTTCGTGGAGTGGAGATGCGAGGAAGGGTTTATCTTTGAGATTTGCGGAGTCCATTAAATGGGTGTAATGTTGGGGGGTCGATATCGACACATGGTGATATCAAAGGCCCTAAATCATTTCATGTGGTGAACCTGCTCGGAGGGAGAAACTTTTTCAAATCGCGAAAAGGGTTAATCAGAGAGAAAATTGGGTGGTTTAGATGAAGGAGGAGATAGATTTGCGGGTCTCAAACAATTCCGCAGATTGAACTAGCGCAGAGAAAGTAACGAATTCAATTCATGAAAAGTGGTAGGGGTTGCGAAGATCTACAATCAGAACAAGATGTTGGGTTGATCAATGAGTGAGAAGAATTCCACAATCAAAAGTTGCTCGCTCGTTCAGATGAAAATGGGTTAGTAGAATGTTAAAGTTCTCAAGGTTGAGCGGTCTCGATGAAGGTAGTTTAGAGATCGATGGTTGATATTGATCTCCCCAAATCAAGATGTGCAGGTTGATAGTGTTCCGTTTTTGGGTATGAATATTTGGTGTATCGAGGGCTTAGATCGCAAAGATGAACAGATCTACGGTATTGAGTGCATGGAGAAACACAAGGGTTATGCAACATAAAAAAACTATTAAAAAATCTAAGTGGAGAAGATTCCCTCATGTACGATATGCCTTCCTAAAAGTTAATTGATTTCCCTGATGCCATTTGTGATACACCCATAGGAAAAATCATCCCCGCGGTAGTTCCATCTCACCCAAAACCAGATACCCATTGTATGGCTGGCGTGTGAAATCAGAAAGATATCATGAAAATCTAAGAAGTGGAATAGCGAATCTGACCGCCACATGTAGCAGGGGAAACACAATGAAAGAATAGTTTTGGTATCTTCGTCACAGGAGAGAAAGGGTCATCAAAGGAGCGAAAGGGCCAGAACACGTCCAGTCCATATGTCTTGAAGCGTATGGCTGACCAGGCTACTTGACAATGAAATGTGCGAATATGCTGACGGGTCATCCTCTTGTCCAGTTTTCCAATCCTATATAAACACCACCTTTTAGAGCCATTAAGGTGCATAGGATGAGCTAGTGTAGAAGCAAACTCACGATATCATTCTTCCAAGAGGTTATGAGGATTTTGATATGTTTGCAATGGAAATCTGGTTTGAGAAGCTTGTTAGTCTCGGTGTGTTGTTGATTGGTGAGCTTGATTCCAAGCTCATCTATCACCCAGGATTTTCACACCAGGGAAGCACCAACCATCGGGGAGCAGACGTGATACACCACTTTGAGAGATCCACCTTTTTCTGTGGGGGAGAATTCTCGTACTGGCAAGCATCAAGGGATCAAGGTCTTCATCATAGCTTTCATGCACCTCGTCTGCCAACCTTTTCTGAGGTGGTGAGGAGTACTT
This sequence comes from Pseudotsuga menziesii, assembly GCA_001517045.1. Classification (NCBI taxonomy): domain Eukaryota; kingdom Viridiplantae; phylum Streptophyta; class Pinopsida; order Pinales; family Pinaceae; genus Pseudotsuga; species Pseudotsuga menziesii. The sequence goes on from LPNX010549596.1 coordinate 175,917, forward strand.
GAATAACAAGCCACTGCAGAATCTTGTTTCTGCCAGAAGTAAGGGGGAAGCTATGAAGAAATATGAGCATGAAAAGGATATATATACTTATGTTGCAAGAAAATTATGCTACAATAAGCATTTCTAGTGATCTTGTTGTACTGAAAATTTATTCTATTGTGCTAACATTTATGTTACCAAATTTTGGAAATGTAACAAATGATGGAAGGAATATTAAATATTTAATTTTTGTTTTCAGTAATAAAATTACAATTGTTTTCTATGTTTGATTATATTTTGTAAATTTATGTCTTTTTTTAGGCCAACTCCATAGGCATTACAGCTTTGGGTTATTTGCTGAAATTTGGTTGCATGCATAGAATTGTAAGACATTGTTCCAGAATTTGAATTTCAGTTTCATTAGATAAATAAACTTACATAAATGCAGCAATACATAGCATCAAAATTCTTATAAATAACTCAAGAGTTCTCAATCCATCATCCCCATAATATCCCTATAATATCAATAGTTCCAAGCAAACAACTAGGATCTACCTATGTCACCAAATCTACTGACATCTCATATCCACTGATCACTATCACTCTTTTAATTTCTTACAAATTCATATATATATGCCTACAGTACACAAGTTAAGTTTTCAATTTTGATGTTGTTAACTTTCTGGCCTGTTATGTACAGTTATTGAAAAGTTAAATTCAAAATTACCATTCACATTAAATGCATCAAAAACATATACAATATTGCTGAGAAATACATAGACACACACATATATAAATTTATGTATTAAAACTTGAAATGTATTTACATACAGAACATATATAAATAATGTTATTCCATAGTTCTAGGCTGCTTGGGAGGTTTAGGCTGCAAGTACTCCTTTTCTAGAGAAGATAAATTTGTACATTCTAGTCTCTTGGCTTGTCTAGAAGCTTCTGGTTCTTCAGAAGTTGCAGCAGGTGCATGTTCTGATTTTCATTCTAATTCTTTCACTTTTTTTGGACATTTGTGCAAAATTTCTCTCAATCTATCATTATCTTGGATGTACTTCTTCATCAATTCCACATTCTTCTTATTTTTCTCTTTGTGTTCCTTTTCCTTTTGCTAAAGACGATCATTTGCACGTTTCAAATCAAACTGAACTTGGGTCAAATTTTTCTTGAGCTGCTCTGTCTCTGTCTCCAACTCTTTTGCCATCAATTTTGTATTGTCTGGAGTATACACAATTGCTACTTGTTGAAGCACGTTGTTCTTCTGCAGAGTGGCAATTTTGGATTTCAGATCTTCTATCTCAGACTTACATCCCAAATGTTGTGATTCTCTATCCTCTAGTATTTTCAATATGAGCTCTTTAATCTCGTTCTCCCTCTCGGCTAGCTTGTTTTCCATTGTTTTTTTTATGCTTGACCACATAGAGAGATCAACTCCAGCATTCATTGCTACACTAGCATCCATCAAGGACTTCTCTTGAATTCTTAAGAAGGCACAATAGCTTTCTAACCCCTTTTTGACTTGTGCATCAGCTCATATTGCATTAAAATATATGTCCAGTGCCTTCTCTCTATTTTGCAGGGAACTCTCATACCTTATTAAATCATGTTGGTGTGCTGACATATCATAAATTTAACCAGAAATCAGATGCCCAAGTTGTCCCTTACAAATTTCAGATTCTTTTAACTTTTCAACTCCTCTAGTTTGTAGTTCTGCAGTAATATTTTCAAGTTCAACTATTTTCCCTTTCAACTCTTCATCTTTCTTAGCAATTATGTTTTTCATGTTTTCCTCTTTTTTAATATATACATTTATCTCAAGTTGATGTTTATTGTACTCTTCAACAAGGTTGTTTTTAAATTCAACCTTCATTATTTCAATTATTCTGTTTAACTTACTGAATTCAGCAGTAAGTATTGCTTCCTGGCCGATACCGGTCCTTAGAGGGGGAATGTCCAACACCTCTGATCGATGTTTCAGCTCATCTTCTAGTCTCTTTATGGTTTCTTCATCTTTCTTCCGAAAAACCATATATTCTTCTTTGCTATTCTCATTTTCCTTTCTAAATTCATCATGAAATTTCTTTAGTTCCTTATTCAAAGACTGAAGAACAGAGTCCTTGCCTGCTATTATCCTTCTCGAACTGTCCACAGTCTTCACAAGGGATCCTTGTAATCTTGCAATTTCCTGTAAACAAGGAAAATTTTTAGGAGGCTTCAAAAAATGGAATTTCGCAATTTTTTTTTTGGAAAAAAGCATTGAAAAAAGCCTCCTTACCTTAAAGAGTTCCACCATTTGCAAATTTTTAATAGAATATTCCTACATAGTATCCACGTGTTCTGTTTCTAACCTTGCAATTACCTGTAAATAGTGAAAATTTTAACAAGGCTTCAAAAAAAGGAATTTGGTAACTGTTTCTTTTTTAAAAATAACATTGAAAAATAGAGCCTACCTTTAAGAGATCCTGAATTTGCATCTTCTTAATCCTATAGAGTTCTACCACTCTGTACTGCGGTAAGATACCAATAGGAATTTTTTTATATGAAATTCAACTTCTTCTTTGAAATGCAACATTTTATCGAACAATAGCTTAAAAACAATTTTACCATCAAAAAAAGATGTTGGAGAGGAAGTTTTCTCAACTCTGAACTGTGGAGGTGTATATATAACTAGTGGCATTTCTGCACGAGCATAAATATCATCATCACTATGCTCCTCCTGTTCATTAAACTCAACATCATGCATCTCGTTTACATTCATTCTATTCCTTCATGTAATTCAGCCAGAATTGAGACAACATCAAATTCTTCAAGGTCACTTCCCAAACCTTCCATATAGTACTCAAAAGGATCTTCAGGGACTTGTAAATTGTCCTTTGGATATTGTTGAGGAACTTCCTCATTAAATTTTTCGAGTTTCAGCCTCTTCATGTATGTATTTTTAAATTTGCTTCCTTCTACAGTGCTGGGTCGATATAAGTCAATATTTTTTTGTAGTGTGCCAGGGTAACTGAACTTCACTCTCTTCATTTTTCTCTCCTGCAGTGCAAAATGCAATTTTTTTTCCAATAGATGAGGGACATCTATGGCCAGGTCTTCAACCCAATGAATCACCAACTTCATACAATCACCTGAAATATCTTGCTTGTGGTGATTCATAATTGTCCTAAGTACAATTTGAATTAAGTTTTTTTACAATCCTAGTGGAACATCTTTCATCTTTAAACCATTCTGAGAAACCTTAACCATTTTTCCACATATTTTTGTTTGCCATCTCACCCTTTTCTACTTTGAGGGGTTTCTTGGTGGTCAAAATTATTCCCCCTTGTGTGGAATTTTCACTGCACCTGACAAAAAATCAGGGTCCAGACAAACCCTCCTCCCAAAAATAATCAATTCCTTGGACTCTTCATCATAACTAGAAATCACATTATCTATCTCTTCATTGTTGAAATTGAACTGACCAAAAAGAAAGTAATGCACTCCTTCTCTGACCAAGACAATTAGCATACCTTCTATCCAGTTGGTTCTATCACTCCATGCCTCAACGCTCTCTTCGAATTTTCTGACAGTGAACCTCTCAGCAACTTCAGAACCCCCTGTTTCAGTTGACGGCATGGAAGATGAGGCTGTTGTTTCCATTTTGCAGGATGATGGCACACTCAAAAATGAAGAAGGGGATGCACACACATGATGCACGTGAATGCATGCACAGGATACCAACACGCTGAATTTTCCAAACTAGAATAAAAATTACAAATGTGTTCAGACATTTCCAAACTATAATAAAAGTCACAAATGTGTTCTGACTTTTGCAAGCTATAATAAAAATTACAAATGTGTTTTGACTTTTCCAAACTATAATAAAAATTACAAATGTGTTTCAAGTCAACTATACACAACTTACATTTTCAATTTCAACATAGTTAACTTTCTAGCATGTTAAGTATACTTATTGAAAAGAAGAAAGTAAGAGTAGATAATAGAGTAAAAATTTGACATTCTAACTATTCTGGAAAAATAAGAGTAATAGAGTAATATGATAATAGAGTAATATTATTCTCTACATGTTTTGATGTACTCTCAAACCAAACCCTCCTATTAAATGTTTATAGTAATTTTTTTTGGAAATTGGATGGCTAGATATATTGAGATGACTATCCTTGCGTTAATTTTATATAACCTAACCTTGTATGCTCACAGTCGACCTATGAAAGGTGCATTTTTAACCTTTTTTTTACCGTTATGGACACTTGGTGTAAAATGCAAGCCATATGCATAAAAATGCAAGCTAGGAATGCATAGCAGTGAAATTGAACATGAGTGACTAAAATTTCAAGTATCTTGGCCAAATTAAAAAAAAAGACTGAAATTCTAAGTTTCATAAAAAAGATGTGTAAATATTAAAAAATGGGCTTAGAAAAATGCATGCCGCATTCTGTACAATTGTCATAAGTTGAAACTAACACCATGGGGTTGAAGATAGATATATTTTTGACAAAATCCTCTTTCCGTTTTTTAAAATTATGTTTCATTTGTCCAGAGTTAAAATGACAAAATGACAACTTTTATGTTTTCAACCCAGTTTTACCCAAATCACAAAAATGCCCACCCAACCCTAAGTATTGTGTATTTTTGAGTGATTTTAGTTGGAAATGGTATGTTTTACTATTTTCCACATTATTATACATTTATTTTTTCAATTTTGGTTCAGAAAGTGCCTGTTATGCAAAAACACTACATGGATGTCTTGTATTTATGAAATATCCACCTACATTAATAAAATGCAAGACAAACCCTCCTATTAAATGTTTATAGTAAATGGTTTTGGAAATTGGATGGATAGATATATTTATAAGACTATCCTTGTGTTAATTTTATATAACCTAACCTCGTATGCTCACAGTCGACCTATGAAAGGTGCAATTTTAACCTTTTTTACTGTTATGGACACTTGGTGTAAAATGCAAGCTAGGAATGCATAGCAGTCAACTTGAACATGAATGACTAAAATTGCAAGTATCTTGGACAAATTCAAAATTAATGACTGAAATTCTAAGTTGTTACGTAAAAAACAGTGTGTAAATATTCAAAACTGGGCTTAGGAAAACACACGCCACAATCCGTACAATTTTCATAAGTTGAGAATAACACCTTGGGGTTGAAGCTAGATATATTTACATTTATTAATAAAATTTTATACTGTTAGGTGTAATCTATATGGTCAATTCTACTATTTAATGCGTATGAATTATGTATTTGTTCCATTCAATTATGCCTGGTATATTATTGTTCTGTTATAATTGGTTTTTCCTTTCAAATAATTTTTTCATTATATATGAAATTTGTAAGTTTGAAACGATACTATACATTTCCTAGCATGTGTGTTATTGTGAAGATGCTTTTATACTATCTTCAAACTGTCCGAAAAACCTCTTATTATAGCCTTCTAGATATGGTTGGATTCACCATACAACACTCTAGATATCCACACTCTCATAATATTTTTATCATCATCCTATGAGTTGTGGCAAGAATTTCCCTAAGGCCAGTTATGCATATTTTACCAATAATTCCATACTCGGACAATTTTTATCTTCTCCTAGGCTCGGTCTAATTTCCCTAAACCCTATTTTCCAGGCTACTTGGACCAATATACCAGTTTCCTGATTTTAACTAATTTGCCGTATTTCTCCAGAGCAATGCCATAATGCAATAATCATTTCAACTTCATTTCACATCATTATCTATGCCATGCCATGCCATGCGGGAATCATCCTTAGTGCGGGCATCAACCTTAATGCGGGCATCACTTAGCCCCTTTACAACAGTTAGCCATTTTTTCTGTCTTTAGTGTGCAAAATAAGATTTTTCTTCTATTTTGTGAGGTTGATATTTTCCTTATTTGTTCACTGTTGATGTAATTGTAACTTTGGAATGTATTCACCTATGTATCTTGTGTCTTGTACCTCGATGTTTATTTCGGGATGTGTCTATAATCTAATTGAGTCATGTCATGCCCCGATGTTTCGATCGGGAGGATCTATAATGTAAACAAGTCATGTCAAGTCATTGTGGGTAACCCTCCTATTGTCTAAGGGTTAAAGTCCCCGTAGTTCCGGGGCACTAGGGCTATTAGACTCTCCTAGAGAGATTGGCCCTAGTAGGGTTTTAGCCATGTAGGGAATTAGTATAAATAGAGATTTGACCTCTCTATTTATCACACACTCACTCACACTCAATTGTAGCACAATAGCATAGGAAGAAGAAGACACCAAGGCTAGAAGAAATATGGTACTGATGTCGGGAGATCATCTTACTGTTTTGGGGTTTTACCGTTGGTGCTAATTCTATCTCTGAGGAAGTTGTGGGGTTTCCTCCATTTATGGTTTCCTAGAGGAAAAACAATGTGTTCATTGTCTCTTGTGTTTGATTGCTGTGCTTGTTATTCTCTCAGTTAAAGATCCTAATAATGCTAGCTCAATGTTAAAAATATAACATGGTATCAGAGCTTACTTGAGAAGAAGAAATTGTGCAGATGTGGGAACTAGGGCTTCCTAATTTGTGTATCTTCCTCCATATATTTTTAGCAAAAGAAGGTTGGATTAACTCTCCTCCTTAGGGTGCATCTTTTTATCGAAGCAGAATCCAATTATGAGGTTTTTCAGTTTTGGACCCAACACTGCTGCCGAAAATTAGGGATTTTCACAAAAGAGGAATTTTTCAGTGAGCCCAGGCATGGATTGATTTCCTCCCAAAAATCAAAGTTAGGGATCAATTTTAAAGCATTTGGTTGGACATAACTCCAGAAAAGAAAAACCCTAATCTGCTCCTGAACCAGTACTGCAGGATTTCAGCTCCAAATCCAGATCCGACATCTTGACTTGGTAAGATCTAAATCTTTTGTATTTCCATTGAGGTTCTCAGTTAAGATGTCTCATAATACCAAGCTTGATGAAAATATTGAGGGAGGTGATAACTTCCAAGCCTAGAAGTATAGGATCTCCCTAGTCCTAGAAGAAAATGAGTTGGACTCCTACATCCATGAGGAGGTTCCAGTTCCAGAGGGAGATGAGGCAAAGGCCTTACATAATAAGAAGTTGGTTATGGCAAAGAGAATCATTATTGATTCTATCAAGGATCACCTCATACCACAGGTGTCCTCCCTCAAGACACCTAAAGCTATGTTTGATGCCCTAACCAAATTGTTTGAAGGGAAGAACATAAAACGAAAGATGACTCTGAGAAAACAGTTGAAGAATGTGAAGATCCAAAATGTAGAGACCATCCAGTATTACTTCATAAGGGTTTCTCAAATCAAAGAAAAATTGGAAGCAGTAGATGAAGAAGTAGAGAATGCAGAGATTGTGATGACCACCTTGAATGGTCTCCCTAGATCATGGGACTCCTTTATTCAAGGAATCTGTGCTAGAAAGAAGTTGGTCAAATTTAGCAGACTGTGGGGAGAATGCTCTCAAGAAGAAGCTCAAATAGTAGCTCAATAAGATAAGATTGGAAGTGAAGATCAATCTCTCACAGTACAATCCAAGAAATCCAGATCCAACCACCATAGAAGTAAGTACTCTCATCAAAAGAATAACTCTAGAAAGCCTAGAGATTTGTTTAAGTACATTTGCTATACATGTGATGAAAGCAGACATTTTTCTAGAGACTATCCTAAGAATAAAATTAGCTCTCACAATAAGAAGGGAAACAAGAGAAGACATCATGCTTATGCTGCAGAGGATGATGAACCTTCCACAAAGAGAAACAAACAAGTCAGTGATGATTCTTCAAGTGATGAAGAATATGTTTTGATTTCCACTCTCACGAGAACTATCACACATGGAAGCAATGATTGGCTTATAGACAGTGGTGCTTTTGGTAGGATTCAAGGAATCCTTTGTGAAATTATCTGAACATGAATCACCTCACAAGGTGAAACTAGGAGATGACTACCAATATCCAATAAAAGGTAGTGGGGAATCCTCCTATAAGCTAGACTCTGGAAAGTCTATGACAATGAAGGATGTATTGTTTGTACCGGGACTAAAGAAGAATATCCTCTCCATATCTGCATTAGATGCAAAAGGAATGAGGGTTGCATTTATAGATGGTCAAGTCATCATGTGGCAAAGAGGAAAGACTATTGATGATGCAGTAGTGATTGGGGAACAAGAAGGAGGCTTATACAAATTGAAGGGACATCTAGAACAAGATTTGGTCCATGACAAAGTAGAGCCAAATGAACTTTGGCATAGAAGGCTTGCACATGTGCACTACAGAGCACTACCTCTTGCAAGCAAATATGTTGAAGGTTTCCCAGAAATGCAGACAAAACATGAAGGTGTATGCAAAGGATGTGTAGAAGGGAAGAACACAAAGAAGACATTTCCAAGTAGCGAAAGTAAGGCAAAAGGAATCTTGGAAATCATCCATTCCGATGTATGCGGTCCAATGTCATCCAATTCACTAAGCGGGTATGCATACTATGTTTCTTTTATTGATGATTTTTCTAGGAATACATGGATCTACTTCATGAAGAATAAATATTTTGTATTTGGCAAATTCAAGGAATTCAAAGCCTTGATCGAGAACCACACTCAAAATAATATCAAGAACTTTCGATCAGATAATGGCGGAGAATTCACTTTGAATGAATTCAAAGAGCTATGTAAAGACTAAGGGATTAAGAGGGAGTTGTCCACTCCTTATAATCCACAACAGAATGGGATTGCAGAATGGAAGAACAAAACTATCATGGAAGATGCAAGAGCTATGCTTCATGATCAAGATCTTCCTATGCATATTTGGGCAGAAGAAACCAGAACAACGGTGTATGTACAGAACCGTACTCCACACAGAGTACTCAAGAACTAGAATCCTAAAGAAGTATTCTTCAGCAAGAAACCAGAAGTCAGCCATCTCAAAATATTCGACTGTCTTGTGTACATACACATTCCAAAAGAGAAGAGGACAAAATTAGATCCTTCAGGAAAGAAGGGTATATTTGTGGGATACTCTGAAAGCTTGAAGGATTACAGAATATACTTCCTAGGGTTCAAGAATATTGACATCAGTAGGGATGTGACATTTGATGAAGACACAACTTACAACAAATCCAAAAAAAATCCTGCTGAAGAACCTAAAGAAGCATAAATTCCCATAATTCATGACACAACCATGAATGAAGAAGTTCAAGAAGAAGATCGAGAATTTGAAGATCCTCAAGAAACTGTAGATCCACCTGTGGAGAAGAATCCTCATAAGAGGAAACTTGCTTAGGTACATGAAATTATCCAAGGTGTAGAAAGATATGGAGCTTTTGAAGAAACACCCAGAGGAAGAAAGAGAACTAGATCATGTTCTAGTTATGTAGCCTTACTATGTGACATTATTGATAAAGAACCTTCCAACTATGAAGAAGCGGTAGAACGAAAAGAATGGAAGGATGCTATGATTGAAGAGTATCAATCGATCATGAAGAATGATTTTTGGGATGTTTTCCCAAGACCAGAAGGGAGGTCCGTTGTAACTTCCAAATGGATCTACAAGATCAAGCATGCTGTAGATGGCAGCATCGAGAAACATAAAGAAAGATTTGTGGCTCGAGGTTTCTCTCAGAAATAAGGAATAGATTATGAAGAAACCTTTGCACTTGTAGCCAGATACACTTCCATCAGATCAGTACTTGCTGCAGTGATGAAATGGAAGATACACTAGATGGATTTCAAGACTGCTTTCTTGAATGGTGTAGTGGAAGAGGAAGTGTATGTGGAACAACCACTCGATTTTGAGACACATGATAGAGAGTCTCATGTGTACAGATTCAAGAAAGCCCTGTACAGTTTGAAACAGGCACCCAGGACATGGTATGGTAGAATTGATGGTTTCCTATCCAGTTTGGGATTTACTAAGAGTAAAGCAGATTCCAACCTTTACTACAAGGTTGAACATGGAAACCTAGTGATACTCCTGTTGTATGTGGATGATCTATTTGTAATAGGTATGGATGGGTTGATTGCTGATACAAAGAGGAAACTAGCTATCGAGTTTGAAATGAAGGACTTGGGTATGATGCACTATTTATTAGGCATGGAGGTGTGGTAGAATTCAGATGGGATCTTCCTTGGACAAGGGAAGTATGTAGTAGAGATCCTGAAGAGATTCGGGATGATGGGTTGCAAGGCCATAACCACACCTATGGAATTGAACCTGAAGCTATTGAGTGATGCTTCATCAGAAGCGGTTGATGCTATGATGTATCGTCAGATGATTGGGTCCTTGATGTACTTGACAAACACGAGACCAGATATTTGCTTTGATGTGAACACCTTGAGCCAGTTCTTGACAGATCCGAGACATGTTCAGTCCACTGCTGCAAAGCATATTCTAAGGTACTTGAAGGGTACAGTTGATTATGGGCTCAAGTACGAGGTGAATCAAAAGATTAACCTAGAGGGTTATGTTGATTCAGATTGGGTAGTAAGTGCCATGGATAGGAAGAGCACTTCAGGATGATGCTTCAGTTTGGGATCAGGTGTGATCTCTTGGTTTAGTAGGAAGCAATCCTCTGTGGCAGTGAGTACAGCTGAAGCAGAGTATGTTGCAGCTTGTTCAGCTAGTTGTGAGGTAGTATGGCTGAGGAAGTTACTGTCTAATTTATTTGATCTCCAGTTGGATGCTACTTGTATACATTGTGACAACTAGAGTTGCGTAAAGTTGTCAGAGAATCTAGTGTTTCATGACAAGTCAAAGCATATCGAGATCAGGTATCACTATATCAGGGATATGGTGCAAAGAGGAGTAGTGAAGCTCTAGTATGTTGCGATGGAGGAACACATAGGTGATGTATTGATGAAGCCATTGGATAGATTGAAGTTTGAATACTTTAGGGAGAAGCTTGGTGTTCTCCAGATCGAGGTTTCCTCCAAGAGAAGATGATGAAGACCGAGATCCATTCTAACATGGTGAGAGGATTGGTTCCTTCCATGGTCAGATGTAAGGGCTGAACCATTATGTCATGGTGAGAGGATTTGGTTCCTTACATGTTAGATATGAGTGCTAATCCATTCTGATGTGACTGTAGAATTGGTCTCTACATGATTATATGTAAGGGCTAAATGCCATTCTGGGAATGGAGGTGCTTGGTCAGTTACTAGGAAAACTCAGTCTAGGACTGAGAGCCATTCTGATTTGATAGAGGGATGTGTTCCCACTTGATTAGATGTAAGGGCTGAACCATTCTATCATGGTTAAAGGATTAGGTTCCTCCCATGTCAGATGTGAGTGTTGGCCATTCTGACGAGTAGGTCAGATGTAAGGGCAACTATCATTCTCTGGGAGAATGGAGGCGCCTGGTTAGTTACCAGGTAGCTCAGTTTGGGACTGGGGGCCATTCTGATAGAAATTTAGGATTGGTTTCTAAATGATCAGATGTGAGTGCAAGCCCTTCTGATGTAGTGCTTTCGAGCATGGTTAGATGTAAGTGTAGAGCCCTTTCGATGCTGTGCTTTCGAGCATGGTCGATTATAAGTACTGAGCCTTTTCAATGCGGTGCTTTCAAGCATGGTCAACTATAAGTGCTGAGACTTTATGATGTGGTGTCTTCAGACATGGTCAGATGTGAGAGTTGGGTGGTCCATTCTGACTTAAGTGTCAGATATAAGTGCTAATGAAGACCTACATGAAGGGTAGGCCTACATGACTGATTCTGTAGAACTTCCTATGATGAGAAGAATCGAGAGATAGCACCAATGATGACGATGATCCATACTTGATGATGATCCAAATCAAGTGATGATCCAGATGTGATGATGATCTAGACTTGATGATGATCTAGATTAAGTCATGATCCAGAGTTGATGGTGATACAGTGATGATCCAACAGTGATGATCCAGTGGTTGTGATGATGCAGATCCCGTGATGAAGAAGACTTGAAGAAGAATATGAATTGAAGATGAAGAAGATGAAGAAGACTTGAAGATGAAGACAACTTGAATATAAATACAACTTGAAGATGATGATGCCGAGATGATCCATTCGATACAGAGAAGAAGACTAGTGCTGAAAATTGCGTCGAAAGAATACCCTCCTAGTTAAGAGGGAGTGTTGATGTAATTGTAACTTTGGAATGTATTCACCTATGTATCTTGTGTCTTGTACCCCGATGTTTTTTCTGGGATGTGTCTATAATGTAATTGAGTCATGTCATGTCCCAATTTTCTGATCGAGAAGATCTATAATGTAAACAAGTCATGTCAAATCATTGTGGGTAACCCTCCTATTGTCTAAGGGTTAAAGTCCCCGCAGTTCTGGGGCACTAGGGTTATTAGACTCTCCTAGAGAGGTCAGCCCTAGTAGGGTTTTAGTCATGTTAGGAATTAGTATAAATAGAGAGGTGACCTCTCTATTTATTACACACTCACTCACACTTAGTTGTAGCACAATAGCTGAGGAAGAAGAAGACACTGGGGCTAGAAGAAAGAGGTTACTGCTGTCAAGAGATCATCTTACTATTTTGGGGTTTTACTCTTGGTTCTGATTCTATCTCTGAGGAAGTTGCAGGGTTTTCTCCATTTATGGTTTCCCTGATGAAAAACAATGTGTTCATTGTCTCTTGTGTTTGATTGCTGTGCTTGTTATTCTCTCAGTTAAAGATCCTAATAATGCTAGCTTAATGTTAAAAATATAACAATCACCATAATAAAAACCAAGAGCATGGCTAGATATCCATTTCAACAATGAACAAGACCATATCATCTGATGATTTTTATCATCAATGGAACACCCCCTTGCGAGCATTTCGAAGTGGTGTCTCAAACACTTTGTCTAACACTTAACAAGTTCTCTTCAAACCCTAGGTTACCAAGGTGATTTCATGTTTCCTTCAAACTTGGAAAGTGAGATTCCCAATGGGTATAGTTCAACAAGGTGAATCCAGAAAAAACACTTTCATGTTTTGGAGCTTCTTTCTCTCTCCTTGGTGGGCATTTTTCTAGAGCAGTGCAAATATGGCTGAGAGTCACTTTTGGTAGATTGATATCTTCTTCCCGAAAGACTTTTTGGTCAGGATAATTATATGGTTGGATGCACCATACAAGTTTCTAGAGATCTACACTCTCATAATATTTTTATCATCAACCCATGAGCTGTGGCGGGCATTTCCCTAAGGCCTATTAGGCATATTTTACCAATAATTCATACTTGGACAATTTTTTATCTTCTCCTAGGCTTGGTATAATTTCCCTAAACCACAGTTTTGGAAAGTCCATAAATTCTTCTTTAGTGTCTCTTTCGACAAAATGAGACAATGGTTGAGTAGAAAAAACAACAACCTACAATATACCCATGTGGTGCGGGTATTTTCTTCAACAAACCATTTGTGGCGGGCATCCTCTTACGGCTACTTGGACCAATATTCCCACACTTGGCCAATTTCCTGATTTTCACCAATTTGTCGTATTTCTCCAAAACGATGTCATAATGCAACAATGATTTCAACTTCATGCCACATAGTCATCTATTCCATGCCATGCCATGCAAGCATCATCCTTAGTGTGGGAATCAAACTTAATGCGGGCATCACTTAGCCCCTTTACAACACTTAGCCATTTTTCTATCTTTAGTGTGCAAAATAAGAATTTTCTTCTATTTTGCAAGGTTGATATTTTCCTTATCTTGTCACCATAAGAAAAACCAAGAGCATGGATAGATATCCATTTCAACAATGAACAAGACCATATCATCTGATTATTTTTATCATCAACAGAACACCCCCTTGTGAGCATTTCCAAGTGGTCTCTGGAACTCTTTGTCTAACACTTAACCAGTTCTCTTCAAACCCTAGGTCACCAAGGTCATTTCATTTTTCCTTCACACTTGGAAAGTGAGATTTCCAATGGGTAGAGGCCAACAAGGTGAATCCATCATGACCACTTTCATATTTTGGAGCTTCTTTCTCTCTCCTCGATGGGAATTTTTATGGAGTACTGCAAATATGGCTGAGAGGCCCTTTTGGCAGATTGATATATTCGTACTAAAATAATTTTTGGTTAGGCTATTTATATGGTTGGATGCACCATACAAGAATATAGAGATATACACTCTCATAATATTTTTATCATCATCCTATGAGCTGTTGTGGGCATTTCCCTAAGGCTAGTTAGGCATATTTTACCAATACTTCCATACTTGGACAATTTTTGATCTTCTCCTAGGCTTGGTCTAATTTCCCTAAACATCAGTTTTTGCATGTTTTTTGGGTCTAATTTCCTTAAACCATAGTTTTTTCATGTTGGGCGTGCATTTGAGTAAAGCAATCCAAGATTGACTTGCTTCAATAAAATACATGCACATGCCTGATTTCATTTTCCCATACCTTAACTTGTCATACACGTGTTGAATGTATTGAGTGTAAAATATGTCATATAATCATCTAAACCTATAAATGGCAGTTTTCACTTTTCCCTACCTATCATATTCTGAACTTTCAACAGACTGCCAAATACGTCACTTAACAAACGATCAAATTCTATGGTTTGATGAACCTGAATCGAGTCAGATTCTGATGACATTAAGAATGATTGCATCACCTAGATGTGAACTCATCATTTCATCATGATTAACCTTTTTTACCACCTTTCATTTATTCCAAGGGCCAACACAGTACACATATCCATATTTGGCCTGACCCCATGGATTCCTTCCTAGCAGCTGCAGTCATTTACAAATCATGTTGCTTCTTATGTATGATTGATAAATAGGGGCCACTATTATCAGTAGGATATGCAGTATTCAATCCATTCTCTATGCTCATTAATTTTTGTCCAGTATGGACGCAGATGTGCCCAAATTTGAGTTCACTGATAGTATGAGTGAAATGGGTAGAATTGGAAAGAATTGGAGATAGTCTCATCTAGGTTTGATGGATTTCATTGGCAGTTCCATTGCATCTTATTGTTTTTATGTTCGTTTGACATTCCTTTCCCATCACTCAGTGAAGTATTTCCTGCCCTGAGTTAGCACCCTGTCCCTCTTCAACAACCCAAGAATTCCCTCTCGGTGGCATAGTAGGATTGATTTCTTCAATTCCAACTTTTAATTTGTCCACATTAGATGGGTATTGCATGTTGTTTTCCATTGAGCAATATTTGTCAGTGGCATTTCTCTCTTTCTTACCATTTTCTTCTTTCATTGGTATTTTATCCTTAGATACCTCTCAAGCACTGCGCATCTCTTTTATAATTCTTCTCTACTCGCATCTCCCATCCAGATAATTGGAATGCAACTTCCTCTTCTACTCCCTTTCTACCCCTGGTGTTGAAACATGTCCACTTCAGCCCTGTTTCCCCCCCTGTGTTGCACTGTTGTGTTTTCCTTGTTCCACAGTAGTTGGTATCTTCGTTTAAATCCAGGAAAGTACAACAGAGGATGGCTTGGCTCGTGGGTGAATCCACATTTCAGTTTCACTCAAATGAAATCCAATTGTAACATGGTCAATCCGACCCATGAGGTCTATAAATAGAATTTAATAGGTAGTAGGGACAATTATTATTGAAGGAGTTGTTTGATGTTATTGATTCAACTATAAACTATCCCTCTGCTCTTTAATGAAAGCATAATATAATAAAAAATGGTCTTGGGCCCCTTTTAAAACTTTCTTGAGTATCGATCTTGTTATATTTTTGCATTATATCTGTTTTTTTCCTCGGAATGTATTCTATATGTTATGTTCTCATTTATTAATTTCTGCAAGGAACGATGATGATTTATATTATAATAAAAAAGAAATAGACCATACAAACGTGCAGAGCCATGAAATTGGTTTCCAAACTATGATGCTCATCAACAAGAAACCAACATTTACAGTTGTTCTGTTCTCATTTCAAATGTTGGATGCATTCTTATTTCACAATAGAAGTTTAATTTATGTATGGAATTAAAACTATACTAGTCTAATTAGGTTTTTGTATGGAAACTTCCAAATTTCATACCTACAGTTTACTTCGATTGGAATTGGTGTGTGTTGGCAAGGGGTTGGGGTGAGTGAGTTGCACAGTGTCGCGGCAGCTGCGCAAGCTCATGTGGCACAGCGAAAGGGCCATTTAGTGCGATAAGAGGAGAAGTAACCACTTTTTGAATATTTTATATATATGTGGACCTAATTTCTTTGTAATAGGTTAGTAGCAGTTAGAAATTAGTTAATAGTGGACTCTTGAGGAGAAGGTGTAAGCCTATTTATAGATCCACTTTTGTAATGATAGAGAGACATGATTTTAGCATTGTAGCTATTGCTCTCAGTACTAGGGATTGCTCTGTCATCACTGTGATTCTGTCTGGGTCTCTTTTGATGAATTCTCCAGTTTTGGAGAAGGATGATGTAATGTGGTAGGTTCGCACAAGGTTAATATAAGATGTGTTGAATATGGTCCAATCTCTATCTGATTTATATTATGATGCGGTAGTACTGCTTTTTGTTATGACAATGCAATGCAATGTATGTAGATCTATTGTGATGCTATGATTTTTCTTTTGATACAATGATGCGACTTAGTTTCTCCTTTCTCTGTTAATGCGATCTGTTAAGTCTCTACAATTGTTGAATGTGGTATGATGTTTCATAATTATTGCTGCAATAATATAGGGTGATCACATCAGTCATGGTTTCCTCCAGTAAGATCCCCATGTCCTCCTTCCCCACTATCAGAAACTCGGTTCGGACAGCTCTCCCTTGAACGTCTCGGGTGAGACCTCATTTGCTTGGCAGATTTTGCTGGGCAGGGTAAAACCTGTTTGGGCTGGTGCTCAGGAAGATCGCACTGCATGGAGTCAACATAGCAGAAACCTTTATCGATGAGGCTTTGTTGGTGGATCACACCAACAAATGGTTCCATTGCCGGGACCGAGTTGCAATTAGGAGGGGGATATGTTTTGGCATCCGGCTCGATCAGAGATCGAGGATTGGTTTGATCAGAAGTTGCGGGAGTTTGCTGAAACTAAAAACCAGAGCCAAAAACTATCAACAAGTCAATGGCTAGCTAGATATATCCACAATGGTCCTCATGAGTGGTGCTTTTGCAAATTTCTAGTATTCTTGCATGAATGGTTGAGCAAATTTGCTAAGCGACAGACACATTTCCAAGGAGGAGAGCCGACATCATGAACTCCAGAATTAATCCAGGCGCTACAGGAAACTAGCAACAAGGCGTCAAAGGAAGTTGAGGTATGGTTGGATAGTATCTTAGAAGGATACATCACTGAATTTGCTGTTGATACTAATAAATATTTCAGTGAAGCATAAGGGGAATTTTTCAGTGGACCTTGTGGCTGGTTCTTATTGTTGCTATAGCTATTGATTAAGCAACTATTATGTGAAAAGGGTATCTTGAAGATGGACCGAGAGTAGTGGACCTTTGGTGTGTGGGGGATGTAGGCACTGCGACCAAAAAGGGGGGAAATGCATAAGGAAATAAGGGGTAGATGGGCATGAGTTCTGGTGAGAATATAAAGGTCATTGAAGAAACAAGTGGTTGTACGAGGGGAGGAGCAAGGTTTCAAGAAAAGAGGCAGAGGATGGGAGAAGGTCCTGCTGAAGTCGAAGTGCGATACTATGAAGAACAACCACATGGGATGAAGTGACCTTTCTGTGATGAAGAGGATATACAAGCCTAGGCTACACCCAGAAGAATGACAAGATCGAACCCCAGCGGTAGCGTGCTTACCCCTCCGCACACTACTCCACCACAAGGAAGGAACACGCATTCTATGTTGAATTTCCCAATGTGTCAACAACAATGTATTAATAGAGAACTAGCAAGAGGAAGAAGGCCCAGGATGACGAGCGATGAGATGAAGTTTCCAATATTCAATGGAAATGGAATTGATGATCCAGAACAGTACTGGTTCTTATGTGAAGCTATCTGGACTTCCCGATAAACCACCGATGATGATGTTAAGAAAATTCAACTGGCCACCACTCTGAGGGGCCGCGCATTGGAATGGTTTATGGATGATGATGTTAAGAAAAGTCAAGTGGCCACCACTCTGAGGGGCTGCGCATTGGAATGGTTTATGGGATTCACGCAAGTTCCTCAGGGAGGTACTGCAAAAACATTGGATGAGATTAGGTTAGGGATATTTGAGGAATTTAAGAAGCCGAAGTTCGAAGCTCAGTACATTACTAAACTTAAAGAGATCAAACAATTCCCTAATGAAACCATTTGGGATTTTGATCAGCGATTTAAGACATTGATGGCTTCGGTTAGTTTTCAGATGAGCAATGTTCAGCACAAAGATTAGTTCATTGTAGTGCTTGTCTTGCATATTCGACAACCATTAATGTAGAAAAATATCATGACATAGAGCAAGGCTTTGGAGACCACGATGAAACAAGAAGCATCACCAGTAGGAGAAACCACTGTTGGGATGAATCAGATTCAGGCGCAGCTAGCTAATCTAACGTTGCAGCTGCAAGACATCAAGAAGGTGAAGGAGGATCATGATGACCTTTGGTGTACCCAGTTCCATGCAGGTGGACATACCAAGGATACATGTCCGACATTTCAAAATTATTTGCTATCAGGAGCCCCTAATCCATTGAGCAGTGCTGGTGCACCTTGGTGTCATGTTTGCTAGGTTTATGGGCATCGACATGAGAACTATGATTACATGTAGAAGATGGTTACCAAAGTAGAGAAATTGTACTGTACATTCTGTTGGTCAGTTGGACATGACGACACAAACTGTCATGCTTATGATTTGCTCCAAGAAAGGACATATGATTCATACTTCTTGAAAAGGGAGGAACTCCAGACAGCGCAATCACTATCAAAACTAGCGCAGCCAGCAGCACAGGTTCCCATACACACCACCACCTCCATTACAGTTCGTCCCTACACAACCTTAGCTGTAGTTTGTGCCACAACCACAAATAGTTGTACAACCATAGTATATCTAGGTGAAAATACCATAGTATAGTCAGCCATAGGATGCACAATATGTTCAACAACAACTTCCTCAGCAGCAGCAAGCTCAACCACAGTTCCAACATGAAGGAACCTGAGGAGGATTCTGGGGAGGCTTTAGGGGCTGCGGTGGAGGCTTTGGTCGAGGAAGTGGCCGAGGTCAGGAATCCATCCAGTGTTATACATGTGGAATATTTGAGCATTATCAGTGAGAATGTCCTCATGCACAATGTACTTACTATGCAGTCAGTGATCATAACGTCAAAAATTGTCCTCAGTTGATCGCGAAATTGCAGGCTAGCCACATTCCCCAGTTGCATAACACTCAGAATCAGAATCATCCTCCGTTCCAGGTGTAGAATTAGACACCCTTGCAAGGTCAGATCCTACTACAAAATTAGACTCTGAATCAACCCTAGGCTTAGAATATACCAATGAATCAAGCTACGAATCAGCCGGGAGCTCAAGCCCAGAACTTGCATCAAGGACCGATAGTTGCAGCAATCCATGCAGAGCCTAGGATTAAGGATGCCGATGTTGGTATTGTCACTCACACTGGAGCGACAATTAGTGATGATGGACCATGACAACCTGTTTGACTTGTTGGCAAGAAAAAGGTTGCATTTGATATTGCAATAGAAAAAGAAACTTTCTTTGAAGCGAAGCAGGCAATTGGAAGGAGTCCGGGTAAGATGCCAATTATTGACATGCCTTTTTCTTTTGACCCATCTATTGAAGTAGGAACATCACTACAATGTGGCACTTTAGGTAAGTTTTTTGAAAGTTGTCTATTGCTGGCAAGGGGTTCGGATGCCCTTATTGAGCTTGAGACATTGATGCACCTTCCAAAGAAAACTGTGAAGGATTTTGCTGTAAATTCTTTGCAAAAAATAAAGACATGCAAGGAAATGATGATGAATATCCAGATTAGGGATTATGAGGTTGACTTGGTTATTCTGGACCTTGGATCTGATGTCAACATTTTGACAAAGCAAACTTGGAAGTTGATGGGGAAGCCAATGCTAGGATGGTCATTAGTGCAACTGTGATTAGCAAATCAGGAGAAGGTTCATCCCATTGGTCGGGTTTCAAATTTAGTTGTCAACATTGAAGGTATGCAAACACATGCTGAATTTGATGTGATAGAAGTTGTAGAAGATGGTGGTTCTTATCCAGCGCTACTAGGAATTGGGTAGGCTAATGACATCATGGTAGTTATTAATTTCAAAAACCGAGTCATGACATTTGAGAACCAGGATGTTAGGGTCATTGCTCCTATGGACCCCCAGGAAGGACGACACTATATTGAACCTATGAAAGATGAAGTCGGGAGAAGCTGGGATCAAGCATACAACATTTTCGAGGACTACATCCATCCCATTATCGATGGTGAACTTAGATGACGCAGCGCAAGTTTCGTATCTTCAGATTCTGAGGATGCTCTAGAAAATTGGTAGAATCTGTTGCATGAGGTATCATTCAGGAAGTGTGGGTTAATTACGTACTCTCTCCAACATGTTGCAACTGAGATGGTCAAGTTTCCCATTTATGAAGGACTGCCAGGACTCTGTGAGTTCTTTCAAGAATTTGAAAATAAAGTGTTGGAACCGCAAAGGATATTGGATCTTGATGTAGCACTAAAAGCTACCCCAGCCTGTTGGTGGGCAACACACAAACGAACGATCCACGACTAGGAACCGTGCCAGAGATTGATGATGGTCCGTTTTGGTGATATAGAAGTTTTCCATGTTGGGAGATATGATGGAAAGAATGACCTCGCTAGTCATTTGATCGAATTTCATACATTATGGACATCACGACCCAGAGATGAGTGGGTTCACATTTTTTTCATACTCTCGAAGAAATGCCATGGTCCTGGTATGTAGCAGCAAAGTTGCGCAGAACCATTACCATGTGGGAGGAGTTATCAGGTCACTTCGTGCAGATGTTTAACTTCCAGGACACTGATGCTAAGGTATGTAATGCTTTACACCTTATCCGTCACATAGTACTAAAAGTCACCCCTGTCGCATATCCGGTTGATCCCCATGCAAATTTCTCTGTCCAATCCATGATGATGTGCTACAATTTGTCCAAGGAACCTGAAGACTATGATGAGCTACACAATGTTAATATCCCAGAGTCTGAGGGAATTCGCGGTGTCGCAGCTCCCGACATACCGACGGACTCAATGAACCAACCACTGTGCATTAGAAAAGTTGACATTGGGATGACAGAAAACCCAAAATTTGCCAATGTTGGGGACTATTGGGGCGAAGAAACAATATTCAAAATCACAGATCTCCTGCACGAGTTCCAAGATTTGTTCCCCACATGGTTTTCCAAGATGAAGGGGATCCTTGGTGATTTAGGAGAAATGAATATTCCACTCAAACCGGATGCACAACCAATCTTCCAGAGGCCATATAGACTGAACCCGCAATATAAGGATTGAGTGAAAACCTAGCTTGATCGAATGCTTGATGCTGGGATTATTGAGCCGGTAGAAGAATTAGAGTGGATAACCTCGATGGTCGTCCAAGATAAGAAGATTGGAGAAATTCGCATCTGTGTCGATCTACGAAAATTGAATGATGCATGTATACATGATTCGTTCCCGACCCCTTTCACAGATGAAGTCTCGGAAGGTGTAGGCGGCCAAGAGGTATATTCCTTCACATATGGTTTTTCAGGCTACCACCAGATCTGGATCGTGAAGGAGGATTGCATAAGACTACATTTGTCATCGATTGGGGCTGTTTCCAGTATATGGTCATGCCATTTGGGCTAAAAAATGCCCCTACCGTATTTTCCTGTGTTGTTATCACAGTTTTTAAGGATTTTATTCAGAAGTTCCTGCAGGTCTATATGGATGACTGGACCGTCTATAGTTTGGCTAAAGACCACCTAGACAACCTGTGATTAATGCTGGAACGGTGTCGACAGCATCAGATTGCATTGAATTCCAAGAAATGTATTTTCTGAGCACCCTTTGGTATATTACTTGGGCACATCATCTACAAAGAAGGTTTGTTGGTAAATCTAGCAAAGATTGTGCTGATCCTCAGTTTACCACCACCGACGAATGTAAAAATGATTTGAGCAACACTGGGCCACAAAAGATACTATTGCAAGTTTTTCAGGGGATATGCTGCGATTATTGCTTGTATGGAGATATTGCTAAAGAAAGATGTTGCATTTGAATGGAATCGGGAATGTCAAGCATACTTCAACACTTTGAAGGCCAAGATGGCTTCTGCACTCATACTAGTTTTTCCTGAATGGAATAAGGAATTCCATGTGCATGTTGATGCCTCTTGTCAAGGCTTCTATTTTTTCACTCATTGTAGGACAGCTCTATAAACTTGGACCGAATGAGACCGAATGAGATAATAAGATGATGCATCTTACCGCATGAGCAGGGTCCTATTCTAGAGGAAGCACACACATGTGTTGCATGAGGTCACTACAGAGGCTGTGCCACTTCCCAGAAGGTGTTGCGTATTGGGCTTTGGTGGTCCATGTTGCATAATGATGCCACAGACTATGCCAGGAGTTGTGATGTATGCCAATGGTTTTGTAAACCATCGCAGAGAGATGAGATGCCATTTGATAAATGGGTTGTCAACTTTGTAGGTCCCATCAATCCACTAGGTAAGCACACTAGCACCCGTTATATTATCACTGCAATTGACTACCTAACTCGGTGGGCAGAGGCTGCACGAGTCATTGATTGCACCATCGCGATAGCAGCACGATTTATTTTTTAGAACATTGTGATGCGCTTTGGGTGTCCATGCATCCTGATGAGTGACCAAGGTAGTCACTTTGTCAATGAAATGATAAAAGCGCTAATCGAGGAGCTTCAGGTACAACATAAGCGGAGTAATCCCTACGATCCGCAGGCCAATGGCAATGTTGAGACCTTCAACAAAATTTTGATGACAACACTGACCAAGGTATGTAACACCAACAACGATGATTGGGATTTTAAAATTCCTGTAGTTTTATGGGCCTATCGTACTACCTGCAAATGGATCACAGGTCACATACCGTTTAAGTTTGTTTATGGGAAAGAGGCAGTCATGCCGATGAAGTACATCATTCCCAGCTTGCGTATTGCTGCGTCAACAGGCACGGTGGATGCAGACGCATTAGAAGAACATGTTGCACAGCTGTTTCAACTCGATGACACTAGTGGAAAATGAGAGATTAGTGACCAGGAGACGAAAATTTTTGGTCACCATAGTTTTTTTGAAGGGATAAATGACCAAAATTGATAAATTTAAGTGATATAACTAAAAAAGACCAAGATAAATGACCACTTTTGGTCATGGGATAAAAACCAACTAAAAACGACCAAGATAAATGACCAAATTTGGTCACAGGATATCTAGACTAAAAATGACCACATAACAATTGGTCATTTATTTGGTCATTTATAGTTGTCACTCTGGCAATAAAAAAAATTACAAATTTGACAATGAATTTGTACATTTTACTAAATTCTAACACTGTAGATGGATTCCACCCTGCATGTCAATAGTCGTCCCAACTGTACACTCTCATCTTGGGTTGTCGTTCTTGTCATTATCTTTGAAAATGCAGTTTTTTTTGAAGATATACAAATATAAACTATGAATATTAGATGTATTACCACGTGGTCCAAAACCAATCCATGCATTCTGCAATGTCTTAACTCTAGCCAAGCTATAGTTGATTTATCTTTTCATAGCTCCACTACTACGTTTTTAATCTCATCGAGCCAGTTTGAGAAGTTAACCCCTAATCTGAATAGATATACACACCATATAATGTTGCATGTAGGTTTCAGAAATACAGATAACACAATTAGAACAATTTATTCCATCTGTACAAAACCTACATTGGTTAGGTGATTGCTACGACTTACATAACACAAGCACACCCATTCGTTGCTATTGTCTACACTAACACTCACACAATTTATACGAATTTTCATTTGTAACTACTCCGTGTCCATGAAGAGAATTACAAGTTCTTTTAAAAAAATACATTATTTAAATTGGAAAATGTTACATGGTACCAGTGATTTTTTTCACTAAATTAGTGGTTTCTGTGTGACTACACCTTGTTGTCAGTATTCATCCAACTGTACACTATCTATTCTCATCTTGGGTTCATATCTATTTATTGGTAATTTATATAGGTCCGGTGATAAATATACAAATATATAGTGCTCCGTACTATGTAGACATTTTTCCCCACTCAAAGCTATAGAATTATTATCTTGCGATAACCTTTTTGTGGCAATTGCTAAGCAACTAACAACAAAGAAAGATTTCACACATATTAGATGTACTTTATTTTCAATTGACCTCCAGTTGTAAAGTTTTAGGCTTGTTTTCATAGAAAAAACAACTTACCTGTAACTACAAATGTCCATTCCAAAGGTCTACAGGATAAAACAACAATTTGTCTCAATAACCTTGTAACTATGAGGGGACTCTAGTTAAACCTTTTCTTTGGCCTCTGGATGTTTGGGGAAAAAGAAGTTATTTGGTTATAACTTTATGTGTTCCTTTTCTTTGACCGTCGGCATTTTTTTTGTAGCTGAGTAATTAATCATCAATGGAGGGAGTGCTATATTGCAAGCCTTTGACCAACTTTTCTATCGCTTTGAGACTACCGTTAATTAATTGTGGTATTGTGGTGTGAATACTTTGATTTGCAAATAATCCTTAGTTTGATTATGAGTTGTTTGGAAAATAAATAATAAATAAATAGAAAAACAAATATTTTTAATTATTTAACTAATATTTTTATCACGACCATGTTCACATTACCACACCACATTCCCATGGCCGCTAGGTTAACGTCCAACTCACAGTTTGGAAACAAGATGACGGACTCACACCCAATGGTATTCCACCTATCTGGTTCCATCAAATTCCACATTTTCCCATGCTATCAACATCATAGGTTCATCATATCTGCATTGAAATGGCCAAGGCCTTCCAAATTGTCACTGAATTTGAGGATTTGGGATGATATTTGTTCGATTCATAGAGAGTGAGTAGAATTTGGTCTAATTTGATTTAGGGTTTGGTAAGTAAGGGTTTTCAAGATGGTGGGTTTTGAAGATTTTTTGAGTTCAGATGGAGAGCAGGAGGAGGGCCCTCAGCAAGCTGTTCTTTAGTGACCCTACCTACGGTATAGAATCATTAGTTCATACTCCCACTCGTAGAGAATTTGGTCTGATTCCCTTCTTGCCAGAAGATATGGAAGGAAGAAAAGGCCTTCTATCAATTCCATCCATGCCCTACCCTCTTATCTGTATGGGCGACCTACCTGCAGCTGACCTTGCTATATAATGATCTGCACCATGACTATCCAGATGGTATATTCTAACAAGCTAGAGAGAGACCCACATTATGAACGAAACCACCACGAAGAAAGGGAAGCATACCTATAATCATAAGAGCCAGTCATCCATGGATATATACTCTGTGTTGAATCACCAACCTTATGAAGTGCTAGTTTAAGAAGCAGGCAGTTTCTGATAGGCCACCTTGAAGTATGAAATTACCACTCGGGGTTTTTGAATTGAATAGCACTGCCCCAATGCCGTAACAATGAATTGTCCGTCTCTTAAAAGCACCAGTTGGTTATGAAGGTGGTTCAGGAAGGAGGGCCCTCTTTTATGTTCTGGAGATGGCAGTGATAACGAAGAATTCTTGCTCGCTCAATTTCTCGAGTTCGAGGTACTTGCTGTAGATTCTAATGAGGTATTTATCTCATACTTTTTTGGTAGTAAAGTCTTTCAAATGCTTGTCTATAATTTTTTATGTTCACATTACCACACCACATTCACATGGCCACCAGGTTAACGTCCACCTCACAGTTTGGAAACAAGATGACCGCCTCACACCCAAGGGTCTTCCACCTATTTGGTTCCATCAAATTCCACATTTGCCCATGCTATCAACATCATAGGTTCATCATATCTGCATTGAAATGGCCAAGGCCTTCCAAATTGTCACTGAATTTGAGGATTTGGGATGACATTTGTTCGATTCATAGAGAGTGAGTAGAATTTGGTCTAATTTGATTTAGGGTTTGGTAAGTAAGGGTTTTCAAGATGGTGGGTTTTGAAGATTTTTTGAGTTCAGATGGAGAGCAGGAGGAGGGCCCTCAGCAAGCTATTCTTTAGTGACCCTACCTACGGTATAGAATCATTAGTTCATACTCCCACCTGTAGAGAATTTGGTCTGATGCTCTTCTTGCCAGAAGAGATGGAAGGAAGAAAAGGCCTTCTATCAATTCCATCCATGCCCTGCCCTCTTATCCGTATGGGTGACCTACCTGCAGCCAACCTTTCTATATAATGATCTACACCATGACTATCCAGATGGTATATTCTAACAAGCTAGAGAGAGACCCACATTACGAACAAAACCATCATGGAGAAAGGGAAACATACCTATAATCATAAGAGCCAGTCATCCATGGATATATACTCTGTGTTGAATCACCAACCTTATGAAGTGCCAGTTTAAGCAGCAGGCAGTTTCTGATAGGCAACCTTGAAGTATGAAATTACCACTTGGGGTTTTTGAATTGAATAGCGCTGCCCCAACTGCCCCAATGCCGTAACAATGAATTGTCCGTCTCTTAAAAGCACCAGTTGGTTATAAAGGTGGTTCAGGAAGGAGGGCCCTCTTTTATGTTCTAGAGATGGCAGTGATAACGAGGAAGTCTTGCTCGCTCAATTTCTCGAGTTCGAGGTACTTGCTGTAGATTCTAATGAGGTATTGATCTCGTACTTTTCTGGTAGTAAAGTCTTTCAAATGCTTGTCTATAATGTCTTACTGAAATGTTAGAGTTTTTTTTATTAGGATAGATTCCCATTTTTTTTATTAGGGTAGATTCCCATTTTCTGGAGTGCCATTGATAATGGTTTGTTGCGGCCTGGAAAAGCGTTTGGTTGTTATAGCCATGGAGGTCTCCTGTCCGTTATTAAAATTCATTTTGTGTTTTATAGTTCGAAGCATAGCCTGACATAAAATATAATTAATTTTGGATTTACATCGTCATATGACTAATATTATACCTGTTGGCATAGTAGAGCTCATGTAGATCGAATTGAAACAGAGAACATTGATTAATTGACCTATCTTGTTAGAGAAAAAGGTTATCTTTTATCTCATGGTCACTATTTTCCATGCTTTATTGATGAGTTTTTTAAAAAGAAAAATGCTCCTTGTTTACTGAAATAATACACTTAAAAGGTGTGCAAAGGCGTGCATGCTTAGCTGAAGCTTAATAAAGAACCTTCATATTTTATTAATCTTGAGATAATAATTAACTTGTTCCATTATATCTTAGGGAGTTTGGAGGTGTATCAAAGTTATTGGTTTGCAGGTTTATGTAACCTATAATGTGATGTTATTTTCATTTATTCTATTTTTTCTATTTTTTGTTTTCTGTCTTCTTTATCATGGTGCTCTTGTATGGTGAAATGAGTTAATTATAGCTTCTCTTTTCTTCCATGGTATTATGTTGTATATCTCTTTGCACCGAGAGAAGCTAGGTGCTCTCCAACCTAGTATTGAGGAGATCTTGTCACTTTAGTCATGTTATGCTAGCCAACAAATATAAATAAAAAGTATTAAAAGATAAAAAAATAAAAAATATAAATTAGGATCCAAGTTTAAAATGAATCTTATAATATGAATCTTATAATAGTCAAATTTCTGCTCCTCTCATAGGAAAAGGAAACATAGGCAACAAAGCAAGGTGACTCTTAACCATAGCATTTTGATTTTGGTTTACCTTGATAAGTTCTCAAGGTATTTCGTCATTCTTGATCCCTATTGAAGCCACTACAATAGCTATGGTGTTGATGTGGATGGCAGCTGTGGGAAACTAGCAGGTGCTGTAGTGGGAATCAAAAGATGCTGCAAAATGGCGTTTGGACGCTCAAAAGTTATTGGACGGCCTATTATTGATCAAGTGAGCTATTCTGTAGTCTAAATTTTAATTCCCAACCGTTTCCTATCCTCGTGGTTAACATTCCTCATTGTAGAGGCATGTCTTATGGCTGGTGCTGTGAGAAATGCCTATCACACAAAGTACATGAATTCTTTACATTTTGGCACTTTTTCTTGTGAAACATTGAGGAAAGGGGTATTTGGTGCAGGAGAAGCTTTTACAGTTTTTATCTTGATATCGAGTGTGGTGTATTACATGAATTTTACAAAAAGCAACGATGGTGTGCGTAAGACAGATCGTGTATAGTCTAATGTCGGAATGGATAGCTATCCATGAATTAAAAATACCATACCAGTATCATCTTTTCAGAAAATAGAAGCCAATGCTATTTTCGGATTTCAAAAGAGAATCTCTCATTTTTAGCTTCAGTTGAGGTTGTTCACTGTAGAAAGTGAGCTTACTGCAATGCAACAATAAGGTACATATCTAAGAGTAAGATATCTTAGATGTGTTTTGAGAAAGTTATGATTACCCTCCTATCAAATGTATTGTATATCTCCCATTTGACAAATTTGCCCCTTGTTTTTAGACATATATCTCCCATTTCTTTTCTGTTGTTTGCGATCTTGGCCTGATATATTGTCTGAATTTGTATGTGTAGTGGCTTAGATAGTCTGTCTTTTTCATTTAATACATTAGGATTGTACCCTTATCATTATAAATGATTAAGGATCATAAGCTTAATATATTTTGATAACTCAGTTATATATAATAATTCATGCATTTTAATGGGCTACACTTGTTAGTTTGCATGAAACACTGAGATGTGCCATCAGTTAAAAATTCATATGGACTTTGTCTGGGATGGGATGTTATATTGATACTTTTGTAACCGAAGACTAAAATTATGTGATTCTGTCTATCTACTATTTCTGAGCTTGTATTGGGTGGTTCTACTTATCCTAACACATAGCTTCTCCCTTTACCCTGATCTGGCTTCTTTGTATGTAGGAAACTTTACTTGTTGCTTTCAAATATTTATCTATGACACTAATAGTTCTATATCAATAACTGTTTCGGGTATGTGATCTCTTTTTGGCTTTGATGTACATAATTCTATATTTTGTATTTTGATGCTTTAAATGCAATGCTTTTGAGTGCTTGGTGTTTGTTGAAGTTGTCCATAGCTTCTCCTATCTTGCCATTGGATTGAAGAGCCAAATCAACTATTCTTGTCAACTTTTATACATGATTAAATGTTGCATCGATGTTGGATATATTTTATAAAACATTATTATGGGAGATATTGTCCACCTAACATGGCATATGATGATACCAGAGCGGAAGAAAAATGATTTCTATATCTATCCAATCCTTGAATGTGGTACTGTATATTGGTATTGGTTTCTTTGTGGCAGCCAGGGCAGAACAATCCATGGACAGCACTGAGCTGCATAGCATTAATGGCAGCATATGCCCATATATACGCCATTATATGTACATAGTACATACATGTTCACAGAAAGCAATAAACACCAAGCTGTATACTATCAATGGCAGTATATATACGTCATTGGATCTTTAATATCGTTGATTTTTTAACATCTCACCCAGCTGTATAGTATCAATGGCAGTATATACACCATTGGGTTTTTAATATTTTTTTGGTTTTTAAATATCTCTTTGACATATACTGTCGTTAATACTCTACTCTACTGTCATTTACTTTGTTGCTTCGTGCTTATTGTTTGCCCTCCATACTTCTCCTTCCTTGAAACCAAACGCACGCAAACAGTTGGAAAATCCCAATGTAGCTTTAGGCCATTGGTGATTTGCAGGACATTTGTCTTTGTGCAAATGTCAGTGGTAGTCTTTAGTGCTAGAGTCAGCTACAAAGTGACGGGAATCCATGTATGCGCTTTTCAGAATGATTTTTTTTTTTATGTTTGTGCCCTAAGGGCTAATCCAACTTCTTCTTCTTCTTCTTTTTCTTTTTATTTATATATTATTTTATCTCATGGTAGCTTCAGGCTTTGATTTGTGATCAGTCTTCGGCTTGATGTTAGAGGAATCCTATGAAATCGGTCATGCTCACGGATCTGATGTTCAAAACGTGTGCAGTGTACACTGACATGGCGGTCCTTCTACAACAGTTTATTTATTATTTTTCAGTTTATCGTGGTCTGTTTTAATGGTGGATTATTTCTACGTCAACATTAAGAACTCTTTCAGTGTTAGACAGCCTTGAAGTCTATTGTATTTGTCTCTGCAATTTTCTTGTAGTGATTTGAATGCTAGCAACTTCTACAGATACACCCTTTCTGCAACTGTGTATGTCCCACAAATTTTATTACTTAGATGATTCTTGATATCTAGTCCGATCAGACTTCTCTGTTTTCTTGTCAATAATACCAGTTGCATGTACGGCAAATTTATTTATTTATTACTTAGATGAGTCTTGATATCTAGTCCGATCAGACTTCTGTTTTCTTGTCAATAATACGGCAGTGGAATGAGCGAAAATTAAGAAGTTTGAGTTCTTTGAGAAACATGCCCTGAGGGGCTGCGCTGCATAGAGAGACTTTCTTTAGTTTAGGTGCCAAGTCTGAGGGGTAGTTATTACACCAAAATCCTCTTTGTTTTTTGTATTTTGGATCTAGTATGGATTGCACTCGATGTTATCTTAATTATATGTGACCTTACTTGTTATATACATGAGAAACTTGGAATATTGTGGATGGATAATGGTTTGGATTTATATGGATGCACATGAATATAAATGCTTTTTTTTGTCAAATTTTGAATATTTTATGTATTTCAGTTGACTGTTTTTTTGTCTTGTTTTTTTCCAGTTCATTCTGGTTTCTATTTTTAGGCTTGACTGGTTCGATCCGGTTCTGATAACTATGCATCCCACAACCATTGATAACTATACATCCCACAACCATGCGGACTAGACCCAATTAACAAAAGGGATTCTCTCTCTATACACATAGGTATAGTGTCTTTTTTTATGTTTTTCAATTTATTAAATCAGCTCCCTAGTTTTTCCCGAGTCTGTGTTGAGTCTGATAAACTTGGTAAAAAGCCAACATAAATTGTGCAAGCCTGAATAGGTTTGAGAATATCAACTTACTGGATTTGAGAATTCTATGTATGACATTATTTATCAAGATTTTATGGACGTGCAATCTATTTGAAGGCTGTCACATGTTTGAACTTTGAACAGTTAGGTCCGAGATGCCAAATGGTATAATATTTTTTTTTTTTTTTTTAAGATAATTTATATGTTTAGGGTGCTTTGTTTACTCCTACATCAAGTTGAAGTTGTGTCAAACAAATGTGGGGCCCTAGCTGTTAAGGTATTTAGGAAAATAATTTTCCATTTTTACCAAGCTTTTAATTTTCTACGAAAGAGTGTAAAATTAGAAAATTGGGTGGAAGAACCAAATAGAACCAGTTTACAAAATAGAGCTACGCCCGAATCTTATCTTATAGGATATCCATTTTGAAATTCTTGCTTTATAGGTGACAAAATTAAAAGCTTCGAAATAAGTTCACTCTTACAATAGGAAACAACATAAAATTAGTAGAACTATACCTATGTTCCAAAACAAACACATTACAAAATATATGATCCAAACATTTAACTACCAAAAGATGATCAAAATCAACAATCAATTTGCTAATATGGGGAACTATTTTAATCTACCATAATCGGGAGTAACCATGTCATAGTGCAATTTAGAAGAAGCATGTCATACTAATAAAAAAAAGCAATTTAGAAGAAGCATGTCATACTAGAAACTCAGCAAAAGAATTGAGACTCGAAAGTACATGACTTGGAGAATTTAAAATCAAAGTATTTTCATTCTATAAAAGCACTCTAAAGTACAAACATGCTTCTCTTTGCCTCAACAGAATTGGATGTTCGGATAGAATGCAAAATTAACTATGATCAGAAAGCAGGTAAGAAATCTTTTTGAATTGTGAGAATGACCTCATCCCTGTCCTAGATCTACACCCATTTCTTTTTATGGCCACAAGTATGCCAGTCATTTCCATTTCTTTTCACATGCTGAAAGTATTTTAATTTTTTTTTTTATGGCCTAGGAGTAGCATGGAGCATATGCTGAATAGTACATATACAACTTAACTAGATTCTCATGTATTGGTGTGTGGGATCACTAAGCAAGTTTAAGAGGTGTCTTGGTCCAAGCTCTAGCAAATCCCGACCTTTCAGGATCCACTTAATTTCACAAAGATCCAATTGTCAGTAAGATTGCTGAAAGAGAGAAATGTAACAATAAGCAGTGGCTGTATTTACCTTGTCCATAGTTACAACATTAGTAAATTGTTAATATGAGGGAGATGAAAATTTCATGTGAATGACAATGGCATTTCATTCAACAACAATTTTCCTTAGAGTACTTTTTATTCCATTGCATTTCTTTCAACAACAGTTTTCCTTTTGCCTTGTGACAATTTTAAAATACTTGTTATTTTGCAGTTTGGGATGTTTTAATACTTACCAATTGTGTTAAGTCATTAAATGTTTTATTATCTAGACAGTTTCATTACATATCTTTTGGCTTCTCACAAGGTTAACAAGCCAAGAAGATGTGTTTAGCTAGACAAATGGCATGATTATGTTTAAGACTTAAAATGTGGTAGGTGTTTAAGATATTGTTTTTGAATTGATTAAACTGATGTTCATCTTTTAATGTCTAACACTTTTGCAGGTACACGACACTTAAGGGACATCTTTTATAGGACGGGCCTATCTGAAAATGATATTATTTCTCTTTCTGGAGCGCACACGTTGGTAAGATTATGGTCTTGGCTGCTTCTTACTTGATACCATGTTTATGAATTGATTCAATAGATACAATTTTGTTTTCTTTTTCAAGGAAGAGCACACCCAAAAAGGTCGGGATTTGATGGAGCTTGAACCGAGAACCCTCTTCAGTTTGATAACTCATATTTTAAGGTTAGCTGAGATTCCGCAGTGAGTATTCATGGCATCTAATGGAGAATCTGCGGTGAGAAGATTTGTTGTCGACGTTTCGAACCAAGCGTGGTTCATCTTC
>LPNX010549596.1:210940-226552 GCA_001517045.1 Pseudotsuga menziesii
CATTAATGTGATCGCCAACTTGGTCTTTGTGTACATAGGTACTGAATCTCTGTTCCTGCGTGTGTATATCGTTGTTTCTAATGGTATTGTTGCATGTTCCCTCATATTCAATCATTTGTGTGTTGGTATTTGGATCGGCAATCTCAATACAGCAAAAGGCGGGCTCATTGCTTGAATTAACCTCACCCTCGGCTACCCTGGAAGACACGCTTTCTGTGTTGGCTGTCTTGAAGTTTAATTTTGGTTTTGTGATGGAAACTGCGCTGGAAGGAAAGGTTCTACGTTCTCTAGGGTTTTTGTCACTTGATTTTAGTGCGTTGGCCTCACCACTAGCCACGTCCGAATTATCTTCTGATGTGCGTACCCACTCTCTGTTGGATGTATTGGGCGCAGCGCTGTAATCACAGTCTTTTCCGTTCTCTGTTGAAGCAACGCTTCTACCAGCTCTCAACGTATTTATTTTTCTGAAGTCACAATAACCAAACGCTACCTCGGAGTCTTCATCATTGTTGGAGTCCGAAGACATATTTTGTGTAGCGCTGGAGTTTATACATTCTGTCATGGAAGTATTGGATATACTGAGTGCCGCGTTCAATTCCAGGTTTTTAATATTCTCAGCATCTATTGAGACGTGGCTTCTCTTTATAAAATCACTGTCAGATAACTTATTCATTTCTCGGAAGTAACAATCCACCGTCGCTGCCTTGGAGTCTTCTGTATTGTGTGAAGAGCTGGAAACCGTTTCTTTGTGCTTTCTGGCATCTATCTGAACGTGGGTGTTCTCTAGCGAGTTCTGCAGTTTATTTTTGCTATGAGATCTGCTATCAACCCTTGCTACAATGGAGTCAACGTAATCTGCGCTGGGTGTTACTAAGGATGCTGTATTGAGGGCCAGCAAATGATTCGGTTCGAGGGTAAAGTTCTCTTCCAGGTTGTGTGAATTGTCAGTGTCTGAGCTAGTTTGCTGTACAAGTTTAAACAGTTTTGAATCATGTCTGGTCCTTAATTTCTTGGCCAACACACCAACCCTTATACTAGAACCAACTCATATTTTGTGTAAGACATGGCATTTTTTTGCTTAATGAACATAATCTTGAATACATCTTCCATGACAAATATTTATTATGAGTTGGCTATGTATGCCCCTTAGATTAGCTTTAAATTATTTATATATTCATTATTTATAAATTTTTTGTTTGGAATGATTAAATATGATGCACGTATTTGGCCTCATAGGACTGTTCTAAACTGAAATCAAGTAGCTCAGTTCAATTACGCAGGGAAAGGTTGTCATAAAAAATGGTGACTGATTGTGAGGACCTAAAATTCATACTTGAATGGGGTATATATCCATTGTAACACAATCAACAATCAATTTGCTAATATGGGGAACTATTTTAGGCTTTATCCCATTAAAGGACCCAGTAACGAAATAGTCACTGGATTAAATGAGGCCCAAAAATATTAATAGAAATACAAAACACGATATAAGAATGTTCAACCATTTGAGACATGTATTACTTGTGTCATGTGACAGTCAACTCAATCTTGTTATCATAAAAGGTTGAATGCATCGCATCGGTGTCTTAGATTCTTCCTCTTTCAGTTAGTTCAATTTTTTGCTTTCCATCTGTCTTGTTTTAACTTAATTATAATTATTATTAAGTTCCAAGTCTCCTTAATTAAACATGTTGATACTCGCATTGAAGACTAAGGCTCAAAGTCATTATTGAATTTCTATCATGTCTCCCCCCCACAACTTCCTCCCCCAACTTTTACTGGATTTCCCTTTGAGATTTCATCCAAGTTCAACCCTTAGAACCCTGTGGCAGAGGGGTCCAGTCTATATTTTTTGAAACTTTTTAGATCCTCCTATTCTTTAACAGAATCCAAAAATTTTGAGTTCTCTAAATCCCAGTTTCTGAAGATGTATTTAATTTTGAACGGAATCTCTATTCAATTCCCTTCTTTTTACAAGGAAGGTTTCCTTAGCATCACCTTTGTCCATGTCTGAACAACTGTCATTTTCTATAGAAGAAAGATTTGTTTCCAAATATATCACCAATAAAATATGGCATGACCTATTTGTCTTATTTCCTTTGAACTTTAGGCTTATTACATTCATTAATTAGACCATAGTTGTCTTTATTTTTGGTCTGGAACCAGCATATTATACCATTCCAAAGTTGAGGGAACTTTTTGTCATACTTATGTGAAGTATTTGCAGTGATCAAATTGGTTAAATGCTAACTCTTCATGACACAGATAATATCTACCTAATCCTTGATACCTCCTCTTCTTCTGGTTTAGATTTACTTTTGAGTGATTAAGAACCAAATGAAAACTACAACCCTTGGCCAAACCTCCAGTAAAGGCTATGTTTATCCAAAATATAATCGAAACCTGGAAATCATAGAATAGCTATTCCAATGTGCAACACCCCTTCTAACCAATTTAGGTGACCTTCTTTTTTCATGTTTGACAGGATTGTCTGTATTATAAGATGTGAGTTCTTGCTATCATGCTATTACAGTTTGGATATGCTGCTAGTTTAAATGGAAACAACCCAGTCATTTAAAATGTCTCATTATCAAAACAACACTACTCTTGAAGGTATATTGTTGTCAGAAGGTAGGTTGTTGTTTTCTGTTTGTTTAGATTCATTTTCGTTCACTGATCACATAGATCTTCTTGGGAAATAATTACTATGTTACTCCCTTGGCTGTTGACTTTTCATTTCCTTCGGTAATGAAAATCTTCACTAATTATGCACTACTACACATACATTATGTGCATCCACATTACATATCAGGTAATTCGGTGTGAACAGTTGTTTTAATTAGCCTTGACACTCTAATTTCTACACATTTATCGACATGAAATGTTAAAAACCATGCTTTAGGGTTACAACTCTTACATGAATACCTCTTTCCATATGGAATCCAAGAAAGGCCTGGACCACAGACAATAAAGGAACAACACTTGACCAAAGCACTAAAATCTTAAGATTATTACTGAATGTTAAAATTTGGTAAAAACGTTGAGACGGTAATGTCTGAATCGAAAGGTGCTATCAATTCATTTCATTGGGAATAGTAAAGTTGGTGCTCCTCACCCCAGTAAATTCATGCTCAAACAATCCAAGTCCAACCAAAGCTATAACAGGTGTCATACCAAGTGGACTAAAAAACTTGAAACAGATTGCTAGGAGATTCAAATTAGAAACCATGGTGGATATCTCCTACATCACAAATGGAAATACCTATGATGTGTTTTAAAGTTGGTAATGCAATGACATATCAAGAAAATATACCCAAAAGTTGGCTGTTACCAAGGATGATCTATAAGCTTGATGAGACAATCAATGCTCCTGGGATATGGCTAATGTGGTATAATGAAATCTTTGCAAGAACAAATATGGGATGTAATGGACCTAGTAATGTTCATCTTAGTCCTTGTGGGAACATAATTTCAAGTGTTTACAATTAATTTGCAGCTTGAACATCAATAACATATGCATTGTAACAATTTTTATGGATATGTAAACAAGCTCACCTCATTGTCGTCTCGAATATTTGGAGAGATGAATCATTTAAAATGGATGGTATAGGTATGATAATTGCAAATGAACCACAACAATTGTAGACTCCTTTTTATTTAAAATAAGACTTGATAATTAGGTGTTGGTTTTGCAGCGAGTTGTGATGAGCAGTGTAGCCTACATGGTGGGGTTTGTGATAATGGTGTTTATGAGTTCTGGTGCTCAGATTGTGCAGGATATGTAACACCCTGATTTCGACCCTGTTTGCATGATGTATATTTTGTAATTAATCATGGTGAGGAGCTAAAGGCAAAAGCCCCACCATCAATTTGGTTGTGTATGTTTCGGCAATAGGGGTAGTTGCCGATGGTATATCGTGTTATTTGGCACATTATGGTATGGCATCATGTAAACACGCACATCAATTAAAAATAAACCCACAACCAACTACGACAGTGCAACGTTAAAAATGAAAAGGGCATGATTCCAAAGGATAAGGGGTGGGGGATGTCAAACCTTGGTCTATGGGGGGGAAAACCCATATGTTTCCACCTTGTTTTGATTTTCCATCTTCCTTGTCTCATCCAACCTCTTTAATGTCTGGTTTTGTTAGTTGGGGCAGTTATTGCTGAGTGGAGGTGGTTGTGGCAGGACTGTCCATCCTTTCCCACGTGCCCACTCCACCAGTGGATTATTCCTCTTCACGTCGTATGGGGGTAGAGAAAGCATTCACTCTCCACTCCCTCCACTGCTAGGCATTCTCGCAGTGTCTGTTCATTTTCCTCACGCAGAGGGGAAGTCTGTTCTTCCACGCGCATAGGGGAGCTATTCACGCTCACAAAGGGACGTGCAGGCGGAGGTCAGTTCATTTTCCTCACGGGCTGATATGTGGGTTCGGCATCGTTGTTGCTCACGTAGCAGGCTGGGAGCTGTTTGGCCAGTATCGCCCATGATCTTTCCTGTGGAGAGCCATCTCTTATGCTCAAGGACTATGTTGCGGCCTGTGTAAGTCCTTTCCGCTGTTTAGTTGTCCAGGATGGACTGCTGTCTTTCCTCATGCTGTAATTTTCGTTGTTGATTGTATATGTTGTTACATTTGGGGTTTGGTGCAAGTTTCCCTCACGCACAGACCGATTGGAGTCGTTTTCCCATGGTTGTGAGCCATGCTCACTGATTATGTTTTGGGACTGTGTAAAGTTTCCCATTGTGGCCATGTATGCTATCTATTATGGTCAGTGTCTGTATTTTCCTCTATCCACGCTAGGAGTTGGCTTCTCCTTGTTTCGAGACTGTGGATTGTTGCCATCACTCATTTTGAGTTTGTGGCTATTGATGAACCCTGGTTTGGGTTGCTGTTGAGTTGTTTTGGCCACACTAGGGCCAAGAGCAACTCTGAGTTGTCTTGTGGACTGAACGGTTTTTTGCTTTTGTTTGGGACTGTCACCCGGTTGTTTTTCCTTCTTCACAGAGCTGTGAAGGGTTGTTTTGCTGCGGTATGCAGTGGGTGGTCATCGGACTATTGTGAGTGGAATGTGGAGGCTGGGTATGCTTGAGAAGGCTGGTGTTATGGCCACTAACTTAGCATTAGCCTTTCCTAGCTCATTGATGACCTGGTGAATCCCAACGGTGACGGTTCTCTGCTTTGTGAACCTTGGCTATGTGTAAGCTTGCATTTACCCTTAATCCTCGAGGAATCATGCCCAGCTCGTGGGTGGTAGTGTTGCTGAGAGATTGATGAGCACGGTGGCCTATGGTTGGGTGGAACGTTGCAGCGACGTAGCTAGTTGCGGGGTGAACTCTTCATCAAAGATAAGTGCTGCTGCTATTTCATCTCTGCAATTAATTTACTGTTTCATAAATTATGATGAACATGTTAAATGCTGGAATGTGTGTGTTGCTTCTGCTGAATGTTGATGAATGATGCATCCTTGTATGATGGATCATGCATCTGGTTATCCTTGTATGCATTATGATAAGCTTTTAATTTCAGCATTATTGACTGTTTATGTTCATGGGGCTGTTTGTTTTCCCAAAATGCATTGGTGTTTGGTGTTGGTCACATACTCTTCGCCAATCGGAGGGTCGGGGACGTGACATAGTGGTATCAGAGCTCAGGTTGCAGCATGAGCCTGAATGGACCACCAGGATGCAATGATAGTGGCAAGATTTCTTTCTTCCTAGCAGGGATTGGAATCGGATGACAACAAACTTCCAAAAATTTTCCTAAGTGTTGAACAGTCGGAACACTTAGCAGAATTGACTTCCGACGTAGCGAAAGAGCTAGCGGAATTGACTTCCGATGTAGTGGAAGGGTTAGATGAAAGCGCGCCCGATGGAGTAGTTGGAAGAAAATCACGGAAAATTGTCTAAGTGTCCGTCGGAACAAAATAGCGGTTCGAGCGTCTACCGTTGCGGATGGAAAAATGACTACACGTCCAATGGGTAAGTTCTCCGACCGCCGATGCCATGAAGAAGTTTGAAAAATTTCTCCAAGTATAGAAATCATCGGCCATCGGAAGAATTTAGTGGTTTGATGTTCCACCGTTGCGGAAGCTAAAAGCACTAGAATTCTGATGCCAGTTAAAGAATTAGTTCATCGATTGGAAGTATGTAGTGTTTGATGTTCTGCCGCTGCGGTGGTGGATGGGACTAACTCGCTGACAGAAAGAAGGGATGGAGCCGATCAAGCGACGAAGAGGGAAAAATTTGAAAATTTTTCTAAGTCCGGGAATCATCAGCCATTGGAAGTAGAAAGTTCTTCATGCATCCGTCGTTGTGGAAGTCTAGAGCACTAGACTTCCGATGTGGAAAGGCCGCCGACGCTGTGAAAGAATTTTTTAAAAATTCTTATAAGTAAGGAAAACATCGACCAATCGGAAGAAGATAGTGTTTTACAAGCCGCCATTTCGGAAGCCAAAATCATTAAGTATTCCGACGAGAAGCAACTGTTGATGCCGATTAGGGTGTGCCACAGTTGATTTTGCCACCGATCGGGAGATGATCTAGGATTGTGTTCCACCGTTGCGGCTGTGGAAGGAACTAAGTCGCCGATCAATATGGGTTTGTCGATGCAGCGACAGAAGAAAATGGAAAGTTTCGGTGGAGATCTCTGAAAGATAGCCGAAACATCGAAAAAGAATAGTTGTTTGAGCATCCGATGTGGCGACAAGAAGAAGGAGAAATTTTTTCAAAGTCTAAGTATAGAAAATGTTGAAAAACTTTAGAGGATCGGTCCGCCGATATGCCGAAAGCCAAAGGAAGATCGGCCTGACACGTTGGAAAAATTTAGTTGATTGGACCGCCGATGAAGTTGGATGAAAGATGAAGATCAGACTACGGGAGTGTCGAAAGCTTAGAGAACTAGCCGTCTGATAGGTTAGAGGATCCGATTTACGATGAACAGCGGAGAGGCTAGTTGTTTTGACAGCCGAAACGTCGGATGGATAGTTGGAATGAGATCTGATTCTGCATAAGGAAATGTTGAGTTTTCCAAGTGGGATTTTTCAGCAGATTTCAACTGTTTTTCAGCAGGATTTTTCAGCTGTCTTTTAGTGGAGTTACAAGTGGCTGAAGTTGGCACCCAATCCAAAATGCAGTGGTGTGTAAAAATGTCAATATTTGGTGACAGTCTTCATTTTTAGAAGTGGCGTGGTTTTCACACCCGAGGTCGGAATGAAGCATATGGATAGGCGTTGGAAAGCTTATCCAGTAGGGGACAAGGGTAAGTTACCAGAATCTGAGCATGGAGCAGCAAAGTGCTAATGATGGCCGCTGCTATCAAATGGAAAAATTTGGACAGTTGCATGCCCAGAGATAGCAAGGACTATGAAGGCTAATCAGCTGTTGTGTGGGAGAGTAATTCCATGCAAAGATGAGAGACTTGAAAAGGGAAGTTTCCTTAAAACCCTATCTTGCTGATTATACCTACATTTCCTAAGTTTTTTGCATGAAATGCATGAGGATATGCTTTGCATACATAGGATATTAAGGATTATATATTTATAATAAACCACTAATGATAATCATTTCTTTGAGGTTGGCATTAGTGGAAAAAAAAAACCAATGATGACATGGACCTAGTTGAATATGTTGCTAATGCTGACAATTGTGACTAGCAACCCTATGGAGAAAGGGGATGAAGCAACAAGTCTAGGATAAAAGTTGGTGAGCAAATTCCACAATCTCTTGCAAAGGACCAACCAAATTGGTCATGTCAAGGGTGTAAGTAAGACCCATGCAGGTTAGAGTTTGATTATGACAAATTCCATGGAATGGTAAAGGTAAGAGACCTCATACCATGTGGATGTTTGAATATAGAAAGGTGTCATGCCTGTATATATTGATTGAGCTTAGTAGCCCAAGAAAAGTAAGTACTGATGATCTTGATTATAGTAATGCATCCTATATGAAGTAGTCATGGTTAGGCTATGCCTGGTAGGTTGAAGGCATAGTATTCCTGAATCAATGCAAAGTAGCATTGAATGGATATGCATTAAGAAGATTTTATGAATCTTGTAGTTATGCATTGAATGTATGCATATGAAGGGTGTGAGTGACTGATTGCATAAGTATAAGTGCAAATGTTGTGATGTATTGCATGAATGCATTGAGATGAATGCATGTGATATTATGAATAACTAATGGCTGAAATGATGAATTGATGACAATTCAGGAACCATTTCAAAGGTTGTTATGAATGTAGGATAGTCATGATCAATTGGCTGCCATAAATGTTCTATGGAAGAGAAAGGTGGTATGAATGATACGCTTGTGAAGTAAGGAGTATCTAAACATTTCATTTAATTGCATGAATGATATGACTATACCTTTCAATGTTAAGTATGGTAATGATTGCATGAAGTAAATGAGTTTTGGTAATATTGATGTGACTAATAGCTGGAAGTATTTGAATTTTATAAATTCTGAAAATGCTTCGGTGATGGTTGTAGCAATGAAAAGGTTATATGCATCCAGACTTACCAAGTGTTTGGTTGATTGAAGCTCATGTTTCAGGTATATTATTTCGAGCATGGAAGTGAGAGGTAAGACCCTGACCAATGCCAGAATCTACCATATGGTATGCATAATAGGTTGTTAAATTTGAATTGTGAATTTCGGATTTAAGAAATTGCTGACAACTACTAGTCACTATTGGCTTGCATAAGAATGTGTTGGATGATTGAAGCTCAGGTTTCAGGTAGATTATTTCGAGCATGGCAGTGAGAGGTAAGACCCTGACCAATGCCAGAATCTACCATGTGAAAGAGCCAAACCTTATGAGAAGAGTCTCATGGTTGTGAAAATAGTTGGTGTGCATAATGGGTTGATAAATTTGAATTGTGAATTTTGGAAATTGCTGACGACTACTAATCACTGTTGGCTTGTATAAGATTGTGTCAGGAAGACGCATGGTAAGTGGGTATTCATGTTATGCTAGTAAGCATAAAATTACAATGGGCATAGTAGTGCTTCTTATAAGAAACCCACAATTGAGCAAATTAATTGCTGTAGTAGACAGAATTGCAAATTCCTATTGAATTTGATTACTAATGTCATTGCTTGGTTATGGAACAATCAATTTGGATTGTATTATCAGATAATGATTGACTGTTTGGCTATTTGATGAATGTGTCAGGGATACACACTGCAGGAAGATCATGCGTGATGGCCTGCAGAAGCCAAACTTCATGGGAAGGTTTTCCCTTGGAAATGGGTTTCGGGTGAAACACCATTGGACATTTTGAAAATGTGTCGTCTGCACTGCATGTTTGGTAGTAACATGAGTGAGATGGTATAAATTATGTCGGTAAGACATGTGTAAATATGAAATGTAAAAATGAGTTGGGATGGCAAACTAAGGGACTGTTAACTCAGGGGAGGAGCCCCCATTCCTCCTTAACAAAGGAATACTGTGTCGGAAAATGGATAAGTGTTCTGTGACCCTTGCTATGAATATGCATGTCATGTTTTAAATTTATTTCCATTGTGACTGATTGCTTGAGTATGAATAGGGCCTACATGGCACACACCGGGAAAGGGTGCACACTTTTCCGATGTTGAGTCATGAAAGGGTTTTCAATATTGATTACACCCTAGGGAGTGGGAGCACTCCTGGTGTCTCAATACTTGATAGAGAATGATGAGAAATATGATTACAGTTTTAGAGCAATAACGCTGATGAGTTTACTTGTATTACTTGTATTTCTTGTGTTGATAGGATAAATAGATGCAGTTGGGTGTTGCACCCTAAAGGTAAAAGGTAAAAGGTAAAGGAAAAAGGTAAATGGTTGTTGTGAGGGGTTACGGATTAAGGGTTATTGTTGATATAAGTGTGTGCTAGTATAAGTGTATGTTGGGCTGTGATATTCCTGAGGATCCATAGTAGATCCTAGACCTGGAAATGGTCACGGTAAAGTTCCAAGCCCAGTTGACATGAGGGTGTACTGGCTGGACATTAATTATTTGATGTTGTGGGGTAGCCTGCGTGCTGACCTAACATCCAAGTCCATAGGCGATCCCAAGTATTGCAAAGTGAAGCAGGATCCTGTGGACGAACGAGGAAATGCACAATACAGATAAGTATTGGATTATTTTGCTTATGAATATACATGTGTATATGATTTGGTTATGATGTTTTAAGCTCTTGTTTTAGAGATAAAACCGACGAGAATAAACTAAACATGTGAATCTATTCAATGTTTGGATATAGGTATCGCTGGAAGCGAGGACTATGAGAGCATCCTAGGGGTGCATGTGGACATGTGATTGTCCTGGAAAGCTCGGAATGAGCGACAATGAAAAAGGTGCTAGTGAGACCGTGAGGTTCCTAGCAGTCGAGACAAACCATGTGGAGAGACTCCATGGTTTAGAAGTCTGGAATAGACCGGAGACACTAAGTGTCATGACCAAGAGGGATTGGTCCGGCATTCACGGTAAAGTGAAAGAGGCTGAGAGCATGAAAATCCACCATAGTGGTGTGGGTTCCAGGATGGAACAAAACAAAGAGGGGAAAAATTATTGCTGCTCTCTCTTGGCTTTTGATTATATATACATATATATTTATGCATTGTGAAAACAAAAGATTGTTGAATGCATGTATGACTGAAATGGAATGTGTGTTTTTGCTTAAGGTAAATTGTGAATGCTGGAAAGGTTAATTCCCTACCCAAGAATGGACATGAATGAGCTCGTGTGCCTATTGGGAAGGCATGAAAAATATGAAAGTCTCCTTGATGAGACTTGGACTGTCATGCCAATTGGGTAATTAATTGACTGATTTTAATGTCTATATTATGCTTGGTCTGATAGAATTTC
Organism: Pseudotsuga menziesii; assembly: GCA_001517045.1. Lineage (NCBI taxonomy): Eukaryota > Viridiplantae > Streptophyta > Pinopsida > Pinales > Pinaceae > Pseudotsuga > Pseudotsuga menziesii. The sequence goes on from LPNX010549596.1 coordinate 221,796, forward strand.
AATGGTGCATTTCACAGGTGAGAAAAGTGGAACCTGGTGGTGCACTTTGATCATGGTAGCAGATCAAAAATTGTTGGACTTAGCTGGAAGTCTCCTTCAAATGATTGCCAAGACCTAAGAAAATCTTGGGGAGATGCTCAAGATACAAAGAAGGAAGAATGAAATGAACCACCAGATTTTGCAAGACTCTATTGGTTTGCAAAGGGAGGTGAAAAGCCTTCAGGGAGCAATCGACAACGGAAAGGAAGGTGGATCAGCGATGGGACATTTGTCCAAGCGACCCATTGGGAAACGGTCCAAGCATGAAGGTTCAGAGGAAATTGAGAAGGTAAAGATGAAGCAGCCAGTGAAATGCTGGGAATACAGAGGACATCATTTACGCCGGGACTGCCCAATGAGGGAACATGAATAGGGCAATAGCCGCAAAGTTCCTAGACTTCGGGATAAGCTGAAAGCTGAGAACCAGTAGGAGAAGTCCGTGGAAGCCGAGGGGCTTGGTCCTGAATGTTCAAAGTGAATAATTGAACGTGGGATAGATCTGCCAAAATTTTGAAATTTTGATGTGCAATTGTATATATATATTGTATATGTATTCCTATGTATTGGAACACCGAGGACGGTGTTATTCCAAGGGGGAGGGGAATGTAACACCCTAGTTTCGACCCCGTTTGCATGATGTATATTTTGTAATTAATCATGGTGAGGAGCTAAAGGCAAAATCCCCACCATCGATTTGGTTGTGTATGTTTCGAAAATAGGGGTAGTTGTCGATGGTATATCATGCTATTTGGCACATTATGGTATGGCATCATGTAAAAATGCACATTAATTAAAAATAAACCCACAACCAGCTACGACAGTGCAATGTTAAAAATGAAAAGTGCATGATTCCAAAGGATAAGGGGTGGGGGATGTCAAACCTTGGTCTATGGGGGGGAAAACCTATATGTTGCCACCTTGTTTTGATTTTCCATCTTCCTTGTCTCATCCAACCTCTTTAATGTCTGGTTTTGTTAGTTGGGGCAGTTATTACTGAGTGGAGGTGGTTGTGGCAGGACTGTCCATCCTTGCCCACATGCCACTCCACCAGCGGATTATTCCTCTTCACATCGTATGGGGGCAAAGAAATAATTCACTCTCCACTCCCTCCATTGCTAGGAATTCTTGCGGTGTCTGTTCATTTTCCTCACGCAGAGGGGAATTTTGTTCATCCGCGCACATAGGGGAGATATTCACGCTCACAAAGGGACACGCAGGCGGAGGTCAGTTCATTTTCCTCATGGGCTGATATGTGGGTTCGACATTGTTGTTTCTCACGTAGTAGGATGGGAGCTGTTTGGCCACTATCGCCCACGATCTTTCCCGTGGAGAGCCATCTCTTATGCTCAAGGAATGTGTTGCGGCCTGTGTAAGTCTTTTCTGCTGTTTAGTTGTCTAGGACAGACTGCTATCTTTCCTCATGCTGTAATTTTCATTGTTGATTGTATATGTTGTTACATTTGGGGTCTAGTGCAAGTTTCCCTCACACACAGACCGATTGGAGTCGTTTTCCCATGGTTGTGAGTCGTGCTCACTGATTATGTTTTGGGACTGTGTAAAGTTTCCCATTGTGGCCGTGTATGCTATCTGCTATGGTCAGCGTCTGTATTTTCCTCTATCCACGCTAGGATTTGGATTCTCCTTGTTTCGGGACTGTGGATTGTTGCCATCACTCATTTTGAGTTTGTGGCTGTTGATGAACCCTGGTTTGGGTTGCTGTTGATTTTTTTTTGCCATGCTAGGGCCAAGAACAACTCTGAGTTGTCTTGTGGACTGAATAGTGTTTTGCTTTTGTTTGGGACTGTCACCCGTTTGTTTTTTCTTCTTCATAGAGATGTGAAGGGTTGTTTTGCTGCGGTATGCAGTGGGTGGTCATCGGATTGTTGTGAGTGGAATGTGGAGGCTGGGTATGCTTGAGAAGGCTGGTGTTGTGGCCACCAGCTTAGCATTAGCCTTTCCTAGCTAATTGGTGACCTAGTGAATCCCAACGGTGACGGTTCGCTGCTTTGTGAACCTTGGCTATGTGTAATCCTGCATTGACCCTTAATCCTCGAGGAATCATGCCCAGCTCGGGGGTGGTAGTGTTGTTGAGAGATTGATGAGCATGCTGGCCTATGGTTGGGTGGAACATTGCAGTGACGTATCTGGTTGTGGGGTGAACTCTTCATTAAAGATAAGTGCTACTGCTATTTCATCTCTGCAATTAATTTACTGTTTCATAAATTATGATGAACATGTTAAATGCTGGAATGTGTGTGTTGCTTCCGCTGAATGTTGATGAATGATGCATCCTTGTATGATGGATCATGCATCTGGTTATCCTTGTATGCATTATGATAAGCTTTTAATTTCAGCATTGTTGACTGTTTATGTTCATGGGGCTGTTTGTTTGCCCAAAATGCATTGGTGTTTGGTGTTGGTCGCGTCCTCTTTGCCGGTCGAAGGGTCAGGGACATGACAGGATATACATGACAAAACAGTAGTGTTCTCTTTTCAAGTCTGCAATGTGTGGAGATGTTCTCCTACGTGACTCAGAAGGTCAACATTGTTATCCAAGTGAAGCAAGTATTGTATATTAAAGCCAACCTACAACAGGTTGTTCGCAACTAATTGGACAATTTTTTCTATTTTGGATATTGGTTATTGTGCAGTAGCAGCAAAGAACCTAGCTTGTTGGGTGAGTTCTTCATTTTGTGTGTTTTCCATTCTTATTGGTATCTACTCCTTATCAGTGCTAAGCATTTCTTAGGAACTACAGATATGTGTGCTCAAGCCTAAGGGTGTTTGCAAAGCACCCTTAGCCTAGAATTCATAGCTGAACTAGCATCAACAAAATCTATACCAAATGCATGAGATCGATTTTAAGACTATTCATAGTGTATTGGCCAACCTTGTGATGGAGAGTATAATCTTCCCATATTCCAAGGAAATATTTCTAATACTATTATTTCCTTCCTTGGAAATTGATTTGTATATTACCCTTTTCATCCCCATCCAGTCTTAGAAGCCCCTTCATCGATTTTGCGTTGTTTGTCCTTAAACTTGTCCCAAAACTACATATCGGACAATTATCTTCTCTCATGGAATCCTAGTCTTAGTTCACTTGCTTGATTGAGTCTTTAAATCAAGAGAGTTTGTTTGAATTCTAGTAAAATATTGAAGGTAACAAATTGCTCTGCTCTGGTAAATCCATTCTTAAAAGACATGCTCTACTATCTATCATTATACCAAGGAAGATTTGTTGGGGTTTTCTCCCTCATGTTGTAGAGGGTTTCCGTAGGGTAAATTCTGTGTCTCATGTGTGAATGCAAATGCTTATGATTATTCAATTTTTCAAGCACTACCATAATTCTGCAATTAAGATCAAAATTCAACAAAATTCAACAATTATGTCTATCTCCAAGTATTATTTTTGTTTGCGTAATCCTTTATGAGCATTTGTGATTCTGTAGGATATTAGCATGATTCTCTGCTAGCATGTTCACATATATGTGAACCATTTTTGACCTTGACATGCTTTGCATCATGTTTGTATGCAGCTGTCTCCATTGGTATGATTTGTTCTGAACTGAGATTTTAAACTTCTGTGTATATAATTGATATCTTCCTATTATCATATCTTAGAGCATCCATTTCATCGCACTAGTTTCAGCTTGCAAATTAATCAACCATTTCAAATACCATGTATTTTTATTTTTATGTCATGGGAGGACACAACTGAAGGCCAAATGTATCTCCTACATGTTCCTTTCATAAAGATTCCAACCTTGGCATTCTCATGAAAACATATATGTGGCTCTGGAAAAGCTGTAGACCGTTGTATCTATTTTGCACTTCAAAGAATTTGTTCATGGTCATTATTGAGGTGAGATTGATTCCCGGTTTCTGACCATTCAGGAGTGTATCAGGAAATTGGAGGAATAGAACTATATATGTCTATGACCATTAATCCTAAGTCTTTCAGGTCCCTTGCGACTAAATTCAAAAAGGATATGGCACAGGAGCTGGAAGTTGCTGTTTATCAGGTGAAACAGAAACCCTGCCAATAAAGTGAAAATATTGTTAAATGATTGTTTTCAGTAGTAAAAAATTCCTTAATACTTGTTGACAGTTTCAAAATTTTACTGTTTAGAAGGAAGTCATAGATTATTCATTTCATGTTTTCAAGAGTGACAATTTATGGATATATATTTTTGCAAACATGAAGCAAACACTGGTTAACATTCTGAATGTCAGCGATAGAGGAGATACCTTACAAATTGGATGGCCTGTATTGCCAGCTGACTCTAGTAATTATATGACAAACAGTACTGCTGAGGTTAAATAACTGAAATATGCCTTTTCCAATTAAATGTTTGAGGAATGAGGACAATTGAACAGTACTCTATGATTATTCATGTATATCGAAAAGTATAGTTATATGAATTAATTAAATATGTTGTTCTTTATCTTGTTTTTGCCAACCTTTTTCCATTTGTTTAACTGTTATCGATTTTCATCTCTGCAAAGAATCATCTCCCTTTTAAGTGGGCATCAAGTTCACCTTCGTGATGCCTTCGGAACTTACCATTTGTTAAGCTGGAAGATTTTTCCACCTTCAAAAAGGTATAGTAGTTCTATTTGTAAATAATCCAAAATATATTGTGGCTAGTTGTTTGCTATGGTTTTACTTGAGTTGTAACTAAGTTTCATGCTTAACCATCAGATAAATCAAGAAC
>LPNX010549596.1:226890-281021 GCA_001517045.1 Pseudotsuga menziesii
TGTTAACAAATTTAATCTAGAAATGTTAAAAAATTTAATCTAGAAATAGTGTGCACACAACTTTTATAAATAAGAGAAAAAAATCATAAATATCATACAGCGAACGAAGGAATCATCTTGAGGCTCTTAGTCCAACTCGTGTGTTGCAGTCTGTGTTTATAAATCTGCACACATGGATAACAGAGATGGAGGTATGGCACACAGTATACAATGAGAATGCCTCAACTTGCAATGATAGCTCAATTCAATATGAGGGCTGCTTTATACACAGAGATCCAAGTAGCAGATGGTTGGGGATCATGACCATTCATCTAATGATCCAAGTTACTTATTAACTAGGACTATCTAATGACGAATTCATAACCCCTTCATAAACTCGCCACCCACTTCATAAAGTTTATCACATAATAATAATGAGACTTTAAAGGTTCACATGTTTAAGTCAGTGAAAGAAAATAGACCACAAGCCAGATATGATTGAGTGTTCTTTCTTAAGTGTTGGGCATCATAATCTTCCATTGGTGATGTCTTCATCTTTGTCACTAATGCTGATTTTCAAACCATAATTCCACTGGAGCTCATTGACAAATTCTTCTACATCTCATAATTAGAACTGATTCTCTTCCTTTGAAGTCTCATGCATTCAACATTCATCAATCCTTGATTGTTTTCCTTGAATGGTTGTTACTAGACTTCAACCTATTGGAAAGAAACACTTCTTTATTAGGGTCACCAACCTCACGTTTGTACTCAATTTTTTGTAATGCTCAATGTTTGAAAAATCACTGTAGCATTACCAATGTTCTGCAAGCCATCTTTGTGGTCACCACAACTTAAGTGTTTCACACAAATGTCTGGGTTATTATCACAAGTACGTTTTGCTCAAGACATTCCCAGATCCTCATTTATCTTAATATTAACCAACAGATGATTGGAACACAATTTCACTATAATCCTTTTTTCTTCGTCATTTGGAAATAATGAATTTGAATTATATTGACACATTACTTGATTGCCTTTTACTGCTCAGTTTTTACATGCTCACACTGACTTCCAAAATATCATTGCCATTGTAAATATCATCTTGGAAACTATTTTCCATGTCTATTTGCCATGTTTTGCTGCATATTGTAGAATTTCATATGGGTTTGAAAGTTCTCTCAGTTCTCAGCCCTCCGGTTTCAATGTCAAAATTTTTAGTGTTTAATGCCCAACCCAGTTTTCATATAGGCTGGAAATTGCACAATATTTTTAGACAAATAAAACACTGCTGAAACTCCATTTGATTAAGCATTAATCTGTGTCGTTGCAGTTAGCAAGAATAAACAATTAAAAAGGTGCAATTGACAACAATCAAGGGTTACAATCTTGATCATACTCACTTTTCTTATCATTGCCACAGGTAAATCATAATTCGTTTTTAGTGTATTACGAATTTCTTTTTTGGTTGCATCAATATTTTAATGTAGTGTTTTGTATGGTTTTGCTTCTTACCATTATTCAGAACACTAAACATATTTGACTAATATGATAATTGATATCTGAACAGTTCAACAAAATGAACAATCTTCTCACAAGGTATTTCACCAATTATGTGGATCTCAAATGTGCAGCTTTGAAGGAGGACCTTGAGGCTAGTTTAGGGTTTAGGAGGAAATTTTAATAGTCAATGGTTTGTAAGGAGTTTTATCAGATGGAATTTCTTGTGAGTTTTTGCATGATATGTTTGTGAGGAAGTCAGATTGTCCCTGAATTTGAGTTCCTTCAAATCATTTTTATGGGGTTGGATTTTGAATCATTCTTTGAATATTGAATTTGGCACAAGGTATCTACTTGGTTTAATTTCAATGTACTATCAGTTGTTTCCTTTTGGCAAGGAAAAATACGAAGTCCTTGTTGCTTTTGATAAGGTAGAATTGCTAAGTCTTAATATTTTCTTAAGACCTATTATTTGTGGCTATTATAGATTCTCAGATAACCCAAAGCTACCATTTTCAGCCATCGAAACATCTCTCAGCATATTTGTAATTGTCCTTCTTATGGGACATATTTTGTTTGCAGCTGTAAATCGTATTAAAAAAGCTAAAGAGGATTGTAGGGAAATGGAAGAACTTAAGGGACATGCTAAAGCTGTTGATGTTGCATAGTCACAGGTACTCTGTTTTTTCAATGAATAGTTAAGTTTGATAATCTTGTCGACAAATCATATTGTATTGTATTATCCTCATTTCATTGTTCATTTTCCTGTTTTGTGGTTAGTTGTTTTTATTTTTATGGGTGTGTTCTTTATTTTATTCATTTGGTAAGAAAGGTCCTAACTTCATAGGAGAGCCCAAGATTTCCTTGAAGTTTTATTATTTGTCTGGCATGTCAACTCATTTACTGTCATATTGATCATGCTATAGATGGTTTAGACAAGTTGCTAAAAGAAAACTAATTTGCTATTAGCGCTAGGTTTTGTGTCTAGTGATAGTTTCATAGATTCTATCCAGACTCTAATTATACTCAATGTTGCACTACTTTGTTCATAGTTTAAAAGCTTTAACCCTTGATGCAGTTATACATGCACCAACACCCAACCTATGCAACATAGGGCATAGTGCTTCTTTCATTTCATATCTGACAAATATGTAGTCAAGAATTAACCCAATTCAGGATTCTATTTGTTAATCGATTCATGTTAGATCAAAATTAATTTTCTTGGTACTTTAAGTAAATAAGTAAATGTGATAAACCTTGCATTCATTAATTGATATAAATTAATTAATTACAAAGGAAAGGTAATTTAATTTGTTTTCAGTAATATTGACGCATTCCTTACAGTTTGGCCGACACCCTTCTCCTATTGTAAGGGAACATGAGCTAAAGGTGATATGTATCTTATTTAACATTAAAAGTTAAATTGAAAAAAATCAAATTATAAGAAAATTCTGTGTCAAAATAAATCATAGATCCATCTAACTCCATGCTAAGCAATGATGATTCAGGGTTAAGATAGATATATGGATATTTAATTAAGTTCAAATTATCTACTTGAATTTTACAGTAGCACCCTGCCTACATCCTCAAGGAACTCTAGGATCAGTGTGACCCCCAATATTTGAACTCTTTGCCTATCTGTGGATTTTTTATTATCAGATAGCAAAGATTGGGGGCTCGGACATACATACCTATATGCTTGTTATGCACCCATTTTTTCACTAAGGCATAGGAGGTCTACACCAACACGTACTCACTAAGGCATAGGAGGTATGCACCCATTTTTTCACTAAGGCGTTGGATTTGAGACTTTCTTAAATCATTCATCAGTTTCCATAGTTGTCATGTCATTCATTAACCACATGACATATAGGGGTGAACTCCTTCACAGATTGCACTATGTATATAGGTTTCTACTTGTGCAGTCGAGCATAATTGTTTTGTGGATTCGTTGATTATATTTCCTATTGAAATCCATTTCCTGGTTTAGAGCTGAGTTTTACTTTTCTTAGGTACTAAATAGTTGTAAATTTATCCATTCAAGTTTAATTTTAACCCATTCTTAAATTGAATTTGTTAGATTAGATTTTCCTATTTTGCACATGATCTTGGTTATTGTTGTTAGCTGTTGAACAAGATAAATAATTTGCTTCATTGTTTTTCTAATTTACAGTTCATTGTTTTTCTATTTTAGAAGTGATATTTTTTTATTGGATTTTGTAGGAGTGAGCTTAAATTATAAGTGGGTCATTGAGTATGAAGAGCCTGCTACTGAGGATTTGTCATTCAGTATGAAGACCCTAATGTTGAGGCTTTCAAGGTGTTAAGTGTGGTTTTGAAGCTGCTGACGTGGGATCTAAGTATGGTTTTGAAGCTGTTGATGTGGGATCTAAGTTTAGTTTTGTAACCAAGTGCAAGTATGATGGTTTAGCCATTGTAATATTTTGAAAAGTGATGATTTTCCTATAAAGTTATATGGAAATTAATATGTGTTTTTGAGAAAACTCATATTTATTGTAATACTTTTGACATTTCATATAATATAATTTGTGGTTTAAAACTTATATATATGGTTGTACTTTATATTATGTACCAATGTTGTAATTATTAACTAATTAATGTGACATTGCATGATTTACATGTGTATTAGATATTATTTACAAGTGTCATAATTAATTATAATGTGACATTGCATAATTCGCATGTGTATTAGATGAGAATAAATGTATTATTCTTTTTTTTATTTAAACGTAATATCATATTAAAAATTTATATTGATTAATAATGGATACCATTAAAACTACTAAAATATAATGACTATACATAAAGTGATTAAAAATGACTAAATTAGTGACGAGTAAATGAGATTAATGACCAAAATTCACAAATAAAATGACCAATAATTGAGAGATATGCGGCCAAACAATGAGATATAAATGACCAGAAAATGACCAAAATTCGCATATCAATGACCAAAACTCAGTTTTGGTGGCTAATTTATGGTCTTTTATTACGTGACCAAATTTGGTCATATTCTAGCTTGTCATGTGGTCATTAATTTGGTCACAAATGTGGTCATATATTTGGTCATTGATTCAAATATATGACCAAATTAATGACCAAATATATGACCAAATTAATAACCAACCGACAAGCTATAAATGACCAAAATAAAAATGACCAATTTTGGTCATGTAATAAAAGACCGCAAATTAGCCACCAGCGATCGCCAAACCAAAAGTGGTCATTGATATGTGGATTTTGGTCATTTTTTTGGTCACTAATCTCTCATTTTCCACTAGTGTGAGGACCGCTTCATCACAAGATTCCATCAACATGTTGTGAAAGATCGATAGAAGGCATGGCATGGTTGCCACATTAAGCACAAATAGTTCACGGTAGGAGATTTGGTGTTGTTATATGACAGTAGGTTTATCAAGCATCTAGGAAAGTTACAAATGCGCTGGTTGGGTCCCTATCTTGTTCAATCTATTACTTCTGGAGGTGCTGTGCAGTTGCAGCAATTAGATGGTGTCATGTTTCCAAAACTCATTAATGGGAGTCGCTTGAAGCCCTATAGAAAGGGGCTGATGATGCACACCACCTGAAGTGAAAAAAAAAACATTTCTAAGTTCAGCATAAAGAGGTGAGCCTCAGAGCGAGGCTACGCAAAGAAGATACAGTCGTTGGTAGTAGTTGTTCGACCATTTGTGACATTCGCCGTGCTATGGGATGGTCAACTCAGGTAATAAATGCAGGTAGTTAAATCACCTGGGCCTCCAAACTGAAAGATCTCCAGCAGCGAGCTTCCCATTCCTAATAGCACTAGCAAAAGCGCCACGAGCAGCTTGATGAATTCCAAGATATTGGCGGCCAATTGGCTATTAAATATGTTGCCACACTTCAGGCTGTTTAGGAGAGTTGACAAATGGTTGACAGTAAGGCTACTAAGGAGCACCCGCTCCAATAAATGGTGAGCAATTTTCAGAAATCCGTTGCTAAAGTGCAGCTCCAAGTTCAAGAAGTTGCCCATCAATTTTTTGATTTTAAGGATAATACTGGTTCATACACCTTGTCAACTTGACGTGGCTCGAGGGAGAGCCACAAAAATGTGTTGGGGGCCTGTTGGAAAGGGGTTGGGAAAGTGAGTTTCATAGTGTCACAACAGCTACACAAGCTCACGCGGCACTACGCAAGGGCCGTTTAGCGCGATAAGTGGAGAAGTAACCACTTTTTGAATATTTTATATATATGTGGACCTAATTTTGTTGTAATAGGTCAGTAGCAGTTAGCAATTAGTTAATAGTGGACTCTTGAGGTGAAGGCTTAATCCTATTTATAGATCCACTTTTGCAATGATAGAGAGACATGATTTTGGCATTGTAGCTATCACTCTCAGTACTAGGCATTGCTCTGTCATCACTGTGATTCTGTCTGGGTCTCTTTTCATGAAATCTCCAGTTTTGGAGAAGGATGATGTAATGTGGTAGGTTCGCACAAGGTTAATATAAGATGTGCTGAATATGGTTCAATCTCTGTCTGATTTCTGTTATGATGCGACAATACTACTTTTTGTTATGATGATGTAATGCAATGTATGTAGATCTGTTGTGATGCTATGATTCTGCTTCTGATACAATGATGCGACTTAGTTTCTCCTTTCTCTGTTAATTTGATCTATTAAATCTCTACAATTGTTGAATGCGCTATGACGTTTCATAATTAATGCTGCGATAAGATAGGGTGATCGTTGTTGATGTGATTGTAACCTCGGAATATATTCACTTGTATTTCTTATGTATTGTACCCCGATGTTTATTCTGGGATGTGTCTGTAATGTAACTGAGTCATGTGATGCCTCGATGTTCCGATTGGGAGTTTCTATAATGTAAACAAGTCATGTCAAGTCAATGTGGGTAACCCTCCTATTGTTCAAGGGTTAAATTCCTCGCAGTTTTGGGGCACTAGGGTTGTTAGAATCAGCTAGTGAAGTCACCCCTAGTAGGGTTTAGTCATGTCAGGAATTAGTATAAATAGAGAGCTAGCCTCTCTATTTATCATACACACACTCACACTCAGTTGTAGCGCATAACTGAGGAAGAAGAAGACACTGGGGCTAGGAAGAAAGAAGGTATCTGCTGTTGGGAGATCATCTTACTGTTTTGGGTTTTACTTTTGGTGTTGATTCTATCTCTGAGGAAGTTGCGGGGTTTTCTCCATTTATAGTTTCCCCGAGGAAAAAAACTGTGTTCATTTTCTCTTGTGTTTGATTGCTGTGCTTGTTATTCTCCCAGTTAAAGATCATAATATAATGCTAGCTTAATGTTAAAAATCTAACATGCAGGTATCAAAGATAACCTAAGAAGAAGACACTGTGTAGCTACGGGAACTAGAGATTCCTACTTTGTGGATCTCTCTCCATATATTTTCAGAAAAAGAAGGTTGGAATAACTCTCCTCCCTAGGGCGCATCTTTTTGTCGAAGCAGAATCCAATTCTGAGGTTTTTTAGTTTTGGACTCGACATTGTTGTCAGAAATTAGGGATTTCTACAAAAGTGGAATTTTTCAATGATCCCAGGCCTGGATTGATCTTCTCCCCAAAATCAAATTTTAGAGATCAAGATCAAAGAATTTGGTTGGACAGAACTCCAGAAAATCAAAACCCTAATCTGCTCCTGAACCAACACTGCAGAATTTCAACTCCAAATCCAGATCCGACATCTTGACCTAGTAAGATCTAAATATTTTTTATTTCCATTTGAGGTTCTAATTTAAGATGTATCATCATACCAAGCTTGATGAAAATCTTGAGGGAGCTGATAACTTCCGAACCTGGAAGTATAGGATCTCCCTGGTTCTGGAAGAAAATGAGTTGGACTCCTACATCCATGAGGAGGTTCCAGTTCCAGAGGGAGATGAGGCTAAGGCCTTACATAAGAAGAAGTCGGTTATGGAAAAGAGGATTATTGCTGATTCAATCAAGGATCACTTCATACCACAGGTGTCCTCCCTCAAGACACCTAAAGATATGTTTGATTCCCTAACCAAACTGTTTGAAGGGAAGAACATAAACTGGAAGATGACTCTAAGGAACCAGTTGAAGAATGTAAAGATTTAGAATGAGGAGACCATCTAGTCATACTTCACAAGGGTCTCCTAGATCAAAGAAAAACTTGAAGCAGTAGATGAAGAAGCGGAGAATGCAGAAATTGTGATGACAACCTTGAATGGTCTCCCTAGGTCATGGGATTCTTTCATCCAAGGAATCTATGCTAGGAAGAAGTTAGTCAAGTTTAGTAGACTATGGGAAGAATGTTCACAAGAAGAAGCTCGAGAATAAAAGATGGGAAGTGAATATCAAGCTCCCACAGTACACTCCAAGAAAGAAAGAAGGGGAAATCATCATCACCAAGGTAAGCATTCTCATCAGAAAAGAAGGGATCCATCCAAACTCAGATGTTATACATGAGATGAAATAGGACACTTTGCTAGAAGTTGTCCTATGAATAAGAATGGATCCAAGAAGAAGAAGAACTCCAAAATAAGACATCATGCTCACACTGTTGAGGATGATGATCCTCCCAGGAAGAAAGTAAAACAAGAAAGTGAAGACTCTTCAAGTGATGAAGAATATGTTCTGATCTCCGCTCTCACGGGAATTGTCACTCATGGAAGCAAATATTGGCTTATTGATAGCGGGGCTTACAAACACATGACATGTTTTAAGGAATCTTTTGAGAAACTATCCAAACATAATTCACCCCATAAGGTGAAATTTGGGGATGACTACCAATATCCCATAAAAGGTAGTTGTGAATCCTCCTACAAGCTAGACTCTTGAAAGTCTATGAAAATGAAGGATGTCTTGTTTGTACCAGGACTAAATAAGAATATTCTCTCCATATCGGCACTGGATGCAAAAGGAATGAGGGTTGCATTTGTATATTGCCAAGAGGAAAGACTATTGACGATGCAATAGTAATTGGAGAATAAGAAGGAGGATTATACAAATTGAAGGGTCGTCCAGAACAAGGTTTGGTCCATGAAACAGTAGAGCCAAATGAACTTTGGCATAGAAGGCTTGCACATGTGCACTACATAGCACTACCACTTGCAAGAAAAGTTGTTGAAGGTCTTCCAAAAATTCAAGCAAAACGTGAAGGAGTCTGCAAAGGATGTGCGAAAGGAAAGAATACAAAGAAGACATTTCCAAGTAGTGAGAGCAAGGCAAAAGGAATCTTGGAAATCATCCACTCCGATATATGCGGACCAATGTCATCAAGTTCACTAAGAGGGTATGTATATTATGTTTCTTTCGTTGATGATTATTCTAAGAAGACATGGATTTAATTCATGAAGAACAAAGATGAAGTTTTTAGCAAGTTCAAGGAATTTAAAGCCTTTATTTAGAACCACACAGAAAAGAAGATTAAGACCTTTCGATCAAATAATGGCGGAGAATTCACATCAAATGAATTCAAAGACTTATGCAAAGATTTAGGGATTAAGAGGGAGTTATCCACTCAATATAATCCACAACAGAATGGGGTTGCAGAAAGGAAGAATAGAACTATCATGGAAGCTGTAAGAGCAATGCTTCATGATCAAGATCTTCCCATGCATTTATAGGTAGAAGCTTCCAGAACAACGGTGTATGTACAGTACCATACTCCACACAGAGTACTCGAGAACAAGACACCTGAAGAAGTCTTTTCTAGCAAGAAACCAGAAGTCAGCCATCTCAGAATATTCATCTGTTCAGTGTACATACACATTCTAAAAGAAAAGAGCACAAAGTTAGATCCTTCAGGAAAGAAGGGTATATTTGTGGGATACTCTGAAAGCTTGAAGGCTTACAGAATATATTTCCTAGGATTCAAGAAGATCGACATTAGAAGGGATGTGAAATTTGATGAAGACTCAGCTTACAAAAAATCTAGAAAGAGACCTGCTGAAGATCCTGAAGAATCAGAAGCGCCGAGAACTCATGACACAACCATGAACAAAGAAACTCAAGAAGAATATCGAGAATTTGAAGAACCACAAGAACCTGTAGATCCACCTCAGGAGAAGAATCCTCACAAGAGGAAACCCCCTTGGGTATGAGAAACTATCCAAGGTACAGAAATATATGGGGCTCTAGAAGAGAATCACAGAGAAAGGAAGAGGACCAGGTCCTGCTCCAGGACCTGGGTATGTAGCTTTATTGTTTGACTTTATCAATAAAGAACCTTCCAACTATGAAGAAGCGAGAGAATTGAAAGAACGAAAGGATTCTATGATCAAAGAGTATCAATCGATCATGAAGAATGATGTTTGGGATGTTGTCCTAAGACCAGAAGGGAAGTTGGTTGTAACTTCCAAATGGATCTACAAGATCAAGCATGCTGCAGATGGCAGCATAGAGAAATATAAAGCAAGATTCATGGCTCATGGATTCTCATAGAAAGAAGGAATAGATTATGAAGAAACCTTTGCCCCTATAGCCAGATACACTTCCATCAGATCAGTACTTGCTCTGGCTACAGTGATGAAATGGAAGATACACCAAATGGATGTCAAGAATGCTTTCTTGAATGGTGTAGTGGAAGAGGAAGTGTATGTAGAGCAGCCACTCGGTTTTGAGACACATGATAGGGAGTATCATGTGTGTAGATTGAAGAAAGCCTTGTACAATTTGAAACAGGCACCCAGGACATGGTACAGTAGAATTGACAGCTTTCTATCCAGTTTGGGCTTTACCAAGAGTAAAGCAGATTCTAACCTTTACTACAAGGTTGAAGATGGCAACCCAATGATTCTCCTATTGTATGTAGATGATCTGTTTGTAACAGGTATGGATGGGTTGATTGCTGATACGAAGAGAAAGCTTGCTGCCAAGTTCAAAATGAAGGACTTAGGTATGATGCATTATTTTCTAGGAATGGAGGGGTGGCAGAATGCTGATGGAATCTCCCTCGGACAAGGGAAGTATGCAGTAGAGATCTTGAAGAGGTTTAGGATGATGGACTGCAAGGCCATGACCACACCTATGGCATCAAACTTGAAGCTATTGAGTGATGCTTCATCAAAAGTAGTTGATGCTACAATGTATCGTCAGATGATTGGGTCCTTGATGTACCTGAGGAACACGAGACCAGATATTTTCTTTGCTAGGAACACCTTGAGCCAGTTCTTGACAGATCTTAGAAATGTTCACTTGATTGCTGGAAAGCATATTCTGAGGTACCTGAAGGGTACAATTGATTATGGGCTCAAGTATGAGGTGAATCAAAAGATTAACCTGGAGGGTTATGTTGATTCAGATTGGGAAGGTAGTGCCATCGATATGAAGAGAACTTTAGGGTGTTGCTTCAGTATGGTATCAAGTGTGATCTCTTGGTTTAGTAGGAAGAAATCCTGTGTGGCACTGAGTACAGCTAAAGTAGAGTATGTCGCATCTTGTTCAGCTAGTTGTGAGGCAGTATGTCTGAGGAAGTTACTGTCTGATTTATTTGATCTCCAGATCGATGCTACTTGTATACATTGTGACAACCAGAGTTGCGTGAAGTTGTCGGAGAACCCAACGTTCTATGAAAAGTTGAATAATATCGAGATCAAGTATCACTATATCAGGGATATGGTGTAGAGGGGAGCAGTGAAGCTCCAATATGTTGCGATGAATGAACATATAGTTGATGTGTTGACAAAGCCATTGGCTAGGGTGAAGTTTGAGTACTTCAGGGAGAAGCTTGGTGTTCTCCAGATCGAGGTTCCCTCTAAAGGGAAGTGATGAGTCCATGAGCCATTCTAACATGGTGAGAGGATTGGTTCCTTCCATGGTCATATGTAAGGGCTGAGCCATTCTGTCATGGTGAGAGGATTGGTTCCTTCCATGGTCATATGTAAGGGCTGAGCCATTCTGTCATGGTGAGAGGATTGGTTCCTTCCATGGTCATATGTAAGGGCTGAGCCATTCTGTCATGGTGAGAGGATTGGTTCCTACATGATCAGATATAAGTGCTGAATGCAATTCTTGGAATGGAGGCACCTGGTCAGTTACTTGGAAAGCTCAGTCTAGGACTGAGGGCCATTTTGATGTGACTGTAGGATTGGTTCCTACATGATCAGATGTGAGTGTAGATCCTTTTTGACATTGGTTGTCAGATGTAAGTGTAGAGCCCTTTCAGCATGAAGGATTGGTTCCTTACATGGTCGAATATAAGTGTTGAGCCTTTATGACATTGGTTGTCAGATGTAAGTGTAGATCCTTTTGGCATGGAGGATTGGTTCCCCGCATGGTCAACTGTAAGTGTTGAGCCTTTCTGACATTGGTTGTCATATGTGAGTGCTGGGCCTTTCTGACAGGGTTGTGGGATGTGTTCCCACATGGTCAGATGTGAGTGCTGGGCATGCCTTTCTGATATGATTATAGGATTGGTTCCTACATGATTAGATATAAGTGCTAGGTGAGCCATTCTGACTTAGGGTCAGATATAAGTGTTGGAAGAAGACCTACATGGAGGCTAGGCCTACAACCAGCATGAAAAAGGGCTGGCTCTATAGAACTTCCTATGACGAGAAGAATCATGACATAGCACCCGTGATGATGATCCAAATCCAGTGATGATGATCTAGATCGAGTGATGATCCATATCTAGTGATGATGATGCAGATCGACTGATGATCCAGATCCATATGAAGATGACAAGGACTCGTTGATGATCCAGATGATGTAGATAAGAATACTTGCACTGATAAATTGTGTCAAGATAATACCTTCCTAGTTAAGAGGGAGTTTTGACGTAATTGTAACTTCGAAATGTATTCGCTTGTATTTCTTATGTATTGTACCTCGATGTTTATTCCGGGATGTGTCTGTAATGTAATTGAGTCATGTCATGCCCCGATGTTCCGATCAAGAGTTTCTATAATGTAAACAAGTCATGTCAAGTCAATGTGGGTAACCCTCCTATTGTTCAAGGGTTAAAGTTCCTGTAGTTCCGGGGCACTAGGGTTGTTAGACTGACCTAGTGAAGTCAGACCTAGTAGGGTTTCATCAAATCAAGAATTAGTATAAATAGAGAGCTATCCTCTCTATTTATCATACACTCACTCACACTCAGTTGTAGCGCATAGCTGAGGAAGAAGAAGACACTGGGGCTAGGAAGAAAGAAGGTTACTATTGTCAGGAGATCATCTTACTATTTTAGCTTTTACTTTTGGTGCTGATTCTATCTCTGAGTAAGTTGCGGGGTTTTTTGCATTTATGGTTTCCCTGAGGAAAAGCACTGTGTTCATTGTCTCTTGTGTTTGATTGTTGTGCTTGTTATTCTCTTAGTTAAAGATCCTAATATAATGCTAGCTTAATGTTAAAAATATAACAATCGCATAAGTCATTTTTTCATCTAGTAGGATCCCCATGTCCTCCTTCCCCACTGTCAGAAACTCGGTTTTAACAGCTCTCCCTTGAACACCTCGGGTGAGACCTCGTCTACTTCGCAGATGTTGCTGGGAAGGGTAAAACCTGTTCCATCTAGTGCTCAGGGAGATCGCGCTACAGGGTGTCGATAGAGTAGGAACCCCTATCGACGAGGCTTTGTTGGTGGATCGCGCCAACAGTGTGAATTTTTAGTTCTGGCCATGAAAAATTTGAAAATACTATCAATTGTTGTTCTGGATGACTTGGATTTTACTATAGATATTACAATTTACATAAATGAGTACAAGAGTTTGTAGAAAAGGTTGGTATGTCTATGTTATAGTGTAATTTATTCAATATAGCATGAAATGATGATTTGTCAATTCATTTGTAGAATATATTTCAAGAATATTTAATATGTCAATTCATTTGTAGAATATATTTCAAGAATATTTCATATGTCAATTCATTTGCAGAATATATTACGAACAATATATTTCATCATTTGTACTTTCATACACACTTCTCAGTATGGGTTGCACATTAAACTCTCTTAGACATAGGAAAAATGCACATATGGATTACACATTACACTTGTATTACACATTAGAAACACATTAACTACATCAAAATATATGCATTGCCAAGAAATACTGAAAATTTACATTACAACAGTATTAGTATGTACGTAGACATCAAATGTACACCATATTATTTTAGAAATCTAGGCTGCTAGGAAGTTGGGAGCTTTTTTCAATTCATCCTTTTTAGAATAAGAAAATTCACTATAGCTTCTCTTTCCTTTTCCATAACCCTCCAATTCTACAGAAGCTTCATTGGCCATATATTTTAATTATTTTTCTTGCTCTTTCACTTTGTCTGCAAGATTTATAACTTTTGTATGCAATCTATCTTTTTCTTCTAGGCATTTCTTCAACATCTCTACATTATTATTTTTATGATTTGAGTGCTCATATTCCTTTATTTTAAGATCATCATCTATCCACTTTAGTTCATATTGAACTGCACTTAATTTTCTCTTGACCTATTGTACCTCCTTCTCGAGCTCTTGTGCCCTCAAATTGCTATCAAATGGAGTATACAAAATTGCTTCTACCATAGGTTTATTGTACAAAGCTTTAATTTGGGATTTCAAATATTGTATCTCACTATCACATCCCAAATGTAGTGTTTTTCCCTTCTCCAATAGTGTTTGGTGAAGGTATCTAATTTCGGCCTCCTTCTCCTCTATCTTCTTCTTCAATGTTGGATCTAATGATCCAAATGTAAACTCTACAACATTAATTATTGAAGTAGCTTCATTCAAGGTATTCTCTCATTGTTGCAAGGAATTCTGAAACTGGAGTAAGCTCTCCATAGTTACATCACCTAGTTTTGTACTGCAAGAAAGTTTTGGTATGATGGCATTTTAAACCTCCACTTTGGATTATTTTGTTGTGCTGAACTTTTTACCCTTGACTGTTTATTCTTCTGGGGTGCAGACCTGTTTACCCTTGACTGTTGATTCTTCTGGTGTGCAGAATTGTTTACCCTTGACTGTTGATTTTTTTGGTGTGTAGAACTATTTACCCTTGACTGTTAATTCTTCTAGTGTGCATACCTGTTTACCCTTGACTGTTGATTCTTCCGGGTGTGTAGGCTTGTTTACCCTTGACTGTTGATTTTTTTCCTCTTCTAGCACTTTTAGCCTCGAGAGTTGTTGAAATCCTTTCAGTTCTCTTTTTTTGTAGCAACTCATTTTTGTTTTTAATTGTTTTATTCATTTTTTCCAATCTTGCTTCATATTCTGCAGTCTCATTTTGTTGTTTAATGATCATTTCTCTCAATGCCCTTTGAAACTCAACCTTCAAACCTACAATAAATGTTTCTTTCTGATTCAATTATTGCTGAAGTTATGCTTCCTTACCAAATACAGTTTTCAGTGGTGGCATGTTCAAAACTTCAAGCCTATTTTTTAGCTCATTTTCAAGTCTCCCTATAGTTTCCTCATCTTTTTTCTTTTGAGCCTGATACATGTCTTTCAGTCTGTCAAGGTCAGAAATCAATTCTGCTCGAACTATGGTAAATTTAGAACATTGATCCTTAATAAGTTGATCCTTCTGGCCAATTATTTTTTCAGTTTCCACAATTCTTTTCTCTAAACCTGTAACACGATGTACCAAATCAAGAATTTGGATATCCTTAGTTTTGCACAATTCGTTGCTAGCTTTGAAGGAATCCTCCCACAAGGTAGATTATTCTTTGAAATGTACCATTTTATCAAATAAAGAAAAAAAAAATCTACCATCAAAATAATATTTGGCATGAATTAGGTCTTCATCACTCATTGGTGAATGGTCCATATCATTGTTCACAAATTCCTCCCATTGATCTGCATTTTCATTTCCATGCATTCCAACCAAAGTTGTGACAACAACATCTTCTTCAAGGGAAAGTGAAGGCATGTCGTTTCCCACAGGTTCCATATTTTCCCATAAAGCTTGCCAATCTTCTTTTTCCAGTTGAGTCGACCGTTGAATAAGCAGAGTATGATTGATGTCTCTAGTTTTGGATATGGTTGATAAAGAAATCAATCTACGCTCAATCAATCACCATTAACCTTGTTGCAACTATAGAAAATGTGCTGAAAATGCATGAGTTGACCCGATCGAAAGATGGAATTAGTTTGGTGGGTGTGAAAAGATAGCCATATATTGTCGATATAGAGATGAAAGTTCCTCTAAAATTAAGAACGACGATATTGCCACGGTTTTTCCGCCATGATAAAAAAAATGAAGTATTAATCCATGAATGTTCAAAACGTGGAAATATTTCGTGCAAAAATCCGACCAAATGTATTAGTGTCTTTTAAAGGGCATATAATGTAATATCAATAGAATTAAAATAAGATGCATTATCAAACACCAAATATTCTAGGACTCCAAACCTGGTGACAATATTACTTTCCGAAAAGGATATTACTGAGTTAGTATTAACAACCCTAAGGGGAATTGCTTCTACCCACCTAGTGAAATAGTTTGTTGCAGTAAGGATATACCTATGTTGCAAGCAAGAAGGAGGAGTAATAGGGCCAAAAAAATCTAGTCCCCATTGCTGAAATGGAAACTGGATAGTAATAGGCTGGAGGGGAAAGGATGGTTTCTTTACCCTACAAACAGATCTCTGGAAGGCTTCACATCTTCAAACAAAGGAATATGCATATTTAAATAGTGTTGGCTAATAATAGCCATCTCTCAAGACCTTGTGGACAGTTTTTTCTCTTGAAAAGTGTACTCCTACAGGCGTTGCATGCAATTCAAACATGATAGTGTCAGCTTCTATCTTTTCTAAGGATTTGAGGAAAACACCATCATAGGTCCTTCTGAAAAGAACATTATCAATGAATTGGTAAGGTAATCCTTTTAGCCATAAGGAGCTACGATTCCTTAATTCTATATTTGGAGAGGCATACCCATGAGTAATAAAAAAATGATATCATCATACCATTTGGAAGATGGAGTAGAAATAACATTAACAATATCCACATATATGTATTCCTCTTGTTTCCATTGTTGTTCCTTCTCTGGATCATTTGATTAGGAAACTAACAAGCACAAACCTTGTCCTTTGA
Organism: Pseudotsuga menziesii; assembly: GCA_001517045.1. Taxonomy (NCBI): domain Eukaryota; kingdom Viridiplantae; phylum Streptophyta; class Pinopsida; order Pinales; family Pinaceae; genus Pseudotsuga; species Pseudotsuga menziesii. Next base: position 243,402 of record LPNX010549596.1, read on the forward strand.
CGATTCCAACTGGCTTGATATCCAAGTCGTATTCCTGAAGTGTAGTCATCCAATGGGAACGCTTTCTCTCTTAGCTCTTTTTGGATCAAAACATTCCTTATAGCTGCATAGGGGACAATCACATCTGTTTTAGATTTCAACAAATAAGGCCTAAAATGTTTAACATATTTATAAATAGTGTAAGATTATTTACCAATCTGTGTATAATTTAACTCGGCCCCTTTGAACATTGAGCTCATGAATGAAATGGGGATCTCTACGCCCTCTTCTTGCTTCTATGTCAAAACAACAACATAAGAAAAGTCCATGGAAAAAGTGTACAAAATAAAATCCTTATCAAAATCAAGGGACATTAATGCAGGAGCATTAACAATAGCTTTCCTAATCTTGATAAAAGAATCCTTTTGACTGCCAGACCACTTAAATGGTACATCTTTTTTTATTAAATCCCGCAATGGCCTAACAATCTGAGCAAAATTTCGCAGAAACCTTCTGACAAAATTTATCTTACCAAGGAAAGATTGCATGGCGTTCTTTGAACTCGAGAGCCCAATTTTTGCAATTGCATTTGTTCTTTTAGGATCAATGATCATGCCATATTTTGAAACAATAAATCCTAAAAGCTTACCTTCAATTACCACAAAATTGACTTCTTCGGTTTTAGTGAAATTCCATACTTTCTGCATCTTTCAAAAACCTGTCTAAGAGAAAATAGATGATCATGCCTCTTTTTTGAATAAATTTTAATATCATCTAGATATACCACTACATAGTTGTGCATTATACCCATAAAATTTATATCCATGGCTCTTTGGAATGTAGCACCTGCGTTGATTAGTCCAAAGGGAATTTTTCTGTAGGAAAACGTACCCCAAGGTGTTATGAAAGCGATTTTGAGTTTATCAGAGGGTGTAACCAATACCTGATTATAACCAGAAAAACCATCCAACAAATAGAAAATTTCTGCACCTACAACTCTTTGTAATATCTTCTCCATTGAAGGAACATGGTAATTGTCTTTTTCAGATGCTCTGTTTAAATTCTGAAAATCCACAGACATTATCATTTTCTCATTCTTTTTACAAAAAGGAACTAAGTTAGAGATCAACTATGGATGTCTAACTGGAAAAATAATCCTATCTTTCAGTAGTTTCTCAAGCTCTTTCTTAATGGATGGTTCAAGACTAGGATGCATCTTTCTTAACTTTTTCTGATGGGGTTTTATATCAGGCTTCATGGGAATGTTGTGCTACATGATGTTTGTATCAAAAGTTTTCAAGTCATCATATGTCCATGAAAACACATGTTTATACTCTTTACATAGTTTAACCAAATGATTTTATTCATCCGAAGAACAACTCATCTCTATGTTGATAAGTTGAGGGTTTTGCTCATTTCCAAGACTGACAATTTTAAAATTGAGGGGAGAACTATGTGTCTTGCAGTTAGTATTACCTTTAAATCTATCCTGTAAGTCATATTACTTTTCCAATTTGATAACTGACTTAGGGATAAGATTGGAAGGGAAATTAGGGTCATAAAAAGACTTGTCATGTTGAGCCTCATCGATAGTTGGGTATTTAAAGGTGTCATGGGATGTCAAAAAATCTACAATCTATTGGTCATCATAAAAAAACTTCCATTTTGTGACAATATTAGGGATAGAAGGGTTGTACATTAATTCAATGGAAAAAGTGTCAGGGGATAGAACTTCTAGAGGAATGACCTTGGATCTAGTGTTGGATAACATATATGCATCAAAGGTTTGTGATCTAGGGAAAATTTTAATATTAAAATCCTTAAATGAACCAGTCAAATCCCTAACTAGTTTTTGGTAATTGTAGAAGGAGCAAGTCGATAAGTCAACTTAAACAAGAGCCGACTTAGTCGATCAGCCGACTAAGTCGATGGGCCGACTTAGTCGATCAGCCGACTAAGTTAGTTGGCCGACTAAACCAAGAGAATAGGTCGGCCACCTAAGGTTGTGTCAGTTCACCGAATCGACAGGTTGTTATTTTGTAACCGTTCTGTAATTATATATATTAGGTTGTTGATCCAGATAAGAACTCAATTCAGTTCTCTATGTTGTATGGACTCATTTGTATAATATAATCTGTTTATTCACCTATCTATTCTTGTCTCTTGTCTCTGTTTTATATTTATATATGTTTTAGTGTGTATTATTGGTAACCTTATGTGATCTGTAAGATTACAACATTGGTTCCATTGTCAGTAGTACACGACTGGAATGTATGCAAACAAATGATACCAGAGCAGGAGATTAAGGACTGGTGGGAACGTAAAGTTGCAAACTATTTGCAGAATTACATGCGAAGGAATAGATTAACGGTCGCACAAGCAAAATAAAGATTTTTCACAGAGACGCATGAAAAGTTTGTCAAATCAGTGCCCCAACTTTTGAAGAAAATCCTGGATGAGAAAGCTAGATAGGATTAAAGAACAATAGTTGTTGGAAAAACTGATCCACGGAGGTAGAACAAACTTGTCGGAGTGGTTTGAGAAAATCGCCGACGACTTCTGTGAGGAGAAAGCAGTCGAAGAAAGTGCTTCGGTTGAAACAGTCAAAGAGAAAATTTACACAAATCTCACCGAACAATTTCTGTGCTCCCTACCGACCTTGCTGTTCAAATTCTTGATCGAGAAAGGAGTAGGACACATTGTTGAAACTCATCCACCACTTCACAAATATCCATCAAACTCTAACTAGGCCGAGAAGCAAAGGAAGTGGGAAAAATTTATTGCAGAAAGGGAGTGGGAATACTTCCTAAGCAAATAGATTGAACTATCTAGGCTTTCTAAAAAGCGTTGGGTAGGATATGGGGGGGTAGCTGGTCATATGTCGAGATAGAGTATAGTGGATCCTATTCGACTATAACCAGATATCAGTCACCATTAATGAGAATTCAACTAAAAAGGAACTCAATAGAATAGTATCATATGAAGGTATGTCAGAAATTCAAAAAACAGAGAGAAAAGAGAGACACCAGAGAAGGGAAGCAAGAAGAGAAGGAGCCTTAGAGCTACATAGAGGACAGAGTCCGAGGGCGACCAACAGGGAAGATAATATGTCAGAGTCAAATCATGACCAACATGAAGAAGGCGTGGAACAAGAAGTGTCCCCTAAGGATGAAGAATTATGGATAGAGCATCCAGAAGCTCTCCAATTAAGAGCTCCCAATGAAGGAACAACCCTCTCTCCATTGAATCTGCGTACTTGAATACAAACTATTGTCAAAGACGACCTCCGGCTACGAGCTGGTGACTTTAGTATATGGAGTTGACTAGGCGATGACATGTATACTGGATGACACCTTATTATACGTCGACTAGAGGAAGGGAATTGGGTGACCTTTCAAGTGGCACCCTCCAACCGAATTATCCACTTGATCTTACTGACACATTAAGGAGTGCCCCCCCACCAAATACAGCTTTAGAAGAAACAGAACATTCAAAAATATGGTCAAATAGTTGCAGTGGACCATCAACAGCAGAAGTCAACATCAAATGACTACAATTCGACGAAGAATCGACACCCGACGGGAACGGAAGTTCCATAGACTAGAGTTCCACAGAGACAAACACACCAATAACCCCACCACCCTCATCACCACCCCCACCTCCACTTCCTCCACCTCCTGAGAGTAGTGATAGTGATTCAGACATGGGTCACAGATCAGCTCACATTCCTCTATATGAAGGGGATGAGGACCCTAGACGACACTGGTTCGTCTCCGAGTCAACTTGGGAGGCCAACCAAGTTACAGATGAAGAAAGAAAAATGGCATAGTTCACAGGTGCCTTAAGGAAAAGGGCATTGACATGGTATATGACCTTTTCATATAGACAACCCATAGCGACAAAAGCCAAGATTAAGGCACAGTTTTTGTCATTTTTCAAAACCCCAGATTCTAAGCACCTGGCCGCGAAAAAACTCAAAACCACATCACAAAAGCCAGGGGAGACTATTTGCGACTACAATAAGCATTGGAAAGGCCTACTGAGCCAGCTGGATTACGTTATAGATGAACAGTTACTAATCTAGTGGTTTCTTGTAGGGCTATCTCAGAAAGTACGTCGACACATTAGTCTAGAGACATTCAAAACTTATGAAGATGCGCTAAGCAAAGCTCTTCAGGTGGAGATGGATGAAGACATACCCGCTTACCCCACGGACTATAGATTGGAAGAACAGCTCGAGAACATACAAAAGTCTCTGAAAGAGTTAAGCCTCAAGAATCAGGAGATCTGGTGCACAAAATGCTTGATGGTAGGCCATTCGAAAGATAACTGTCAACAAGAATATAGCCGACAAGACATTCGATTCGTACAGACCAAGTCCTTTTGTGACATTTGCTAGGAGCATGGAGATCACTCGATGAAATATTTCCCGTTCAATATGAAGAACGAAAAGGCCTCCTGGTGTGCCATCCGCGAGACCAAAATTCATAACATGACTGACTGTCATTTGAACCTAAAAAACTGATAGAACTATCAGGCGGTCTACCAAACAAATGCAGTGGCACAACATAACGAGCAAAAAAATCTAGCAAATGATCCGAATAGTCAAAGATACGATGGTCGACAATATGAGTGCCGGTACGACAATCGACGTCGAGGCTACAGAGGAAGAGGTCGATTCCCTAGGAATCGCGACACCCGACCACGTCGACCCATCCAATGCTTCACCTGTTATAAAGAGGGTCATCAGTACGCAGATTGTCCATACAAGGATAAAACTGATCTCAAATTCTATACTCACTATGGGGTAGGGGATCACTCACTAGAGGATTTCCCTACCATGTTAGAAAAAATTAATATGAAAAAAAATGTTAATGTCTTGTCCTGTGTGCAGAAAAATGATGTAATAACAACCAAAAATTTACATATTGTAACTCGACAAGGAACAAAAACAGGAGCTGATAACCCACGAATCAGTAAAATAAAAGAGAAAAATGTCTATCTTGACCCACTGAAGGAAAAACAAATATATAGCGAAGAAACTAATGTATTCAAAGAAATTGCACGACAAGAAAATGGTTAGAACAGTCAACCTAACACAATAAATGAATTAATCCAGCTCATTCAAATAGACAATTTAGTATCCTAGTTTATTGATTTGTTGTATGAAATAAAAGGTAATAATCCCAAAAAACAAACAAAGAAAATCTGTAGCTTAAATAAAAAAGACAAAATTGATGCCGACCCACTTGTCAACCTAGAAATCGAAGGTTATCACGTCCGACAAGTAGTGCTCGACTTCAGCTCACAAGTAAACATCATGACTCGTGATACTTGGGAACAAATGGGTAGAACTAGACTCTATGAGTCAGGCATATACCTGAAACTAGACAACCAAGGCCTAATTGAACCCATTTGAGTCTAGAAAAACATCGACATGACTATAAAAGGAATTTTGACCAAGGTCGATTTCGAAATCATTGACCCTAAAGACGGATCCAGTTCTTTCCCAGTGCTAGTCGGTTGACCTTGGGGTAGAAAGATAAAAGCATCCATTTCCCTAGAAAAGGAACGCATCAAGTTAAAAGGAAATGGACAAAAGGTCATTGTACCCATTCATCCATCTCAAGGGGAGCCTTGGACTGAACCTATTGATGAAGAATTCGATGTATGAAAACTCTACCAAATCCACAACAATGCAGACTGCACAAAACCAAATATCCATGGAGAACTTTACTTGGGTAACCAAGAATCAGTTGGTTATAATTTTGATGCCGAATTATACGATTGGGAGATCGAGAACTACAAAACACAAGCAAGAGGGTGCTGGACTATACAAAAAGTACAGAAAAATCCCACCCAATAGTGCTTCATAATGTCCATTGTCCCAAAAATATTTGAAAAGAAAACGAGGGAACACCCTACCTTACAACCGACCAACCTGAATACCACACAACTCCCAAGATATAAGGAAAGGGAATCACTAGTCATGCATGTTGAACAAGTCTCCAAAAATATTGGTGAACATGGCCGACTTCAAACCCTAGTTGAAACTTTTACAGGACAAGCTTCTAGATGGCGGGATACCCATCAGACAAGACTACAAACCTGGACAACTGCTTCAACTTACTTTGTCGAAAGGTTTGGAGGAAAGAAGTTAACCCAACAAGCTCAGATCCCTGTATTCACCCAAGGATAGAACCCAGAAGATCATATCAAAACCTGTGAAAAAGAGTGGAGAAGACTTGGATACAAGGATGAACGAGCATGGCCACACTTGTTCCCATCAACCCTAGCCGACTTACCAAACAAATGGTATAAGATGGAAGAATCTAGGGGTGAAACCTTCTTATGGCACAAACTCAGGGAAAAATTTATTAAAGATTTCAACTTTATACCTCAAAATTGAAATTTGGTCGAAACAACAAAACAAATTAAAGAATTTATTCATCTCATCGAAAATAAACCCTTCTCCCAGAAAGGAACCTTGCACAAACTGGAACATGGGAAAGTATTTCTGGACAACCGGTTCCAACAACTCAAAGTCCACACGACTAGATGGAGGGTGCCTTAAAACATTCGATGAAATCTACCAGCGAACTCCCACATCCAACTGGAGCTCGACCATACCTCCGTGTGGTATATGCAAGGCGACAATTCCAACGCCAAAGCCCTTGACTACTATCCAGCTGTCGACCATATCTTCCGGGAACTGTCTCGACAGGAAAAGACCAAAATACTAGTACCGACAGTAGAAAAACAGATCGAATTCTTGATCGAAGAGCCACTCATGGACCAGGAAAAAGAGGAATACTATGAGCTCAACCTCTACATCAGCACATTTGTGTCGGAAGAGACACCGGTCGAACACAGATAACCATCAAACCTTCGACCGTAAAAAGAACAGAACCCCAGGCTACAAATCCAAATCCAAAGACACAGCCATAGCAGCAGATAACTCCTCTACCCATAGAAAGTGTTGTCCCGACTCAGGAACTGACGACCGAGCCAGAACTCGACAACCCTGAGTATGCTGTTACAAAGGCATTATTTGAAAACTCTCAAAAGAAATAGTAGAAGCTAGGAAAAAAATAAAAACATAAGAGCAACAACAAGGTAAAGGTAAGTGCAAGATTATCATTGCTGAATCATCAGAGGACGAGGACGAATTGGCAAGCATGACCCTCGACATCATAGAGGATTCCACAACAAATAAAGTACCAGTCGAAACCCAGTTCCAGCTATTTGTCGACGCTAGAGCACAAGCAGGTCGATCGAAAAAATAAAAGACTATGACGACGCCTGAAAACATCGTCGATCTTGTGTCGATGCCTCCACCCCCATCACCGACCAAAATAAACGAGGAGCAAGCACCACATTCAGTCATCCCCCTCGACTTATACAAAAGTGCGATGCCGGAGACGATAAAAGCAAAATTCAACAGAGATAGCGACTTGCAAGATTTCTTTGAGAAACTGCCTGCGATTTTTACGTCAGCTCAGAAAATTTCTACATAGGTGCCTATCTTCATGTCTGTAGGACACCAAACAGGACAGGCCACACAGTCCCCAATCGTTGCAACCGTCTCGTCAACTTTCGAAAGAAATCTCGAAAAGGAGTCCAAAGTGATTGCACGACGGTCCTCAATTATTGCATTGACCAACCCCGTACCCCAAGCCGACCTACCAACCATTGCACCGACCGAAGAAGAAGAGACTAAGGAGGACATAAATCGACAAATCAACCAAATTTTCTCCAATGTCGACTCTCCCCCTCAACCCGACAATCCACCACTCACCCACACTTCCCCCAAACCAATCACCCCCGACCATTCGCTAACTCCACCACCACCACCCCTCGACTCAGAAAAAGGCCCACCACAACCAGCTGTATCCAAACAACTAGAGGTGGCAGCCACCCCACCTCCCCAACTAGAGAAACCATTGACCTCTATCCCACAAAAAAAAGATCCTGCCTCGACTGTTGCAGCTATACAAGAGGCAGACAAAGAAAAGCACAAGAAGAGGATGGAGAAACAGAAAAAGGAGCATCATGGAAATCCTCCCAGACTCCAAATTAGCTTGAAGGATGCAAGCTCCTTGACCGACACAGAGATGGGACAACTCCTCAAAACCCTAGCGAAAGAATCAAAGACAAGGAGTGAGCAAAGAAATAAAGAACTCAAGGACAAAAATGCAGAACAGGTTGAGTTTCTCAACAAATGCAGGAATTTATCCAAGTCCGTCATGTCGGGCCCCATAGAGGTCAACATAGATAGACCATTTGAAAGAGCGTATCATCTATTTGAGATCATGGTGTCGACTCTCCAAGCGCACATTCAAGAAACTAAGGAAGAACAAAAAGAGGAAGTTGCCCAACTCCTACTGGCACATCACACTGCATTGTCTGAAGCCTATAAAGTGCTGCAGGATCATATGGAGGAATCTATCGTAACTGAAGAAGTACTAAGAGACTGGCCTTCTCACTACGGGAAATTTTATTAGCAGACACGACAGACTCGGAAAGGGATTTAGGCACTGTAGAGCAGAAAGAACACTGAGGAAGCACTTAGAATGACAATAGAAGAACATATAGTGCTTGAAATTGCCAAACTGCAGAAACTGGAAAGGGAAGCACATCAGTGGGTTCAACAAGCTCTCCCTAACTTAGAGAAATTCAACATCATCTTCCCACAGATGAAATGACTTATCAAAACTGCAGAGGAGAAGGACCAGTCTATGGGTCCCGAAATCAAGAGGATAGCTGAAGTCCCCATCGCAGAAAACATGTCGATCTTATCAGGCCTAACCACACTCATCATCGACATCCAGAAATTTTTGCAGAGTTGGACATATTTCCAACATCACCTCGCCATCACAGCCCTAGCCATTGTAGAAGTCTACATACAGAAACAACTGACCATCAGACTTCATAGCCCACCGCAATGAATATTAAAGGCCAGCAAGAATTTTGTACCTCCCTGTTTCTTCGGGACGAAGAAACGTTTTGTTCATGGGGGAGATGTAGAAGGAGCAAGTCGATAAGTTGACTTAAACAAGAGCCGACTTAGTCGATCAACCAACTAAGTTGATGGGCTGACTTATTCGATCAGCCGACTAAGTCGGTCGGTCGATTAAACTAAGAGAATAGGTCGGCCACCTAAGGTTGTGTCGGTTCACCGAACCGACAGGTAGTTATTTTGTAACCATTCTATAATTATATATATTAGGCTGTTGAGCCAGATAAGAACTTAGTTCAGTTCTCTTGTTGTATGGACTCATTTGTATAATATAATCTGTTTATTCACCTATCTGTTCTTGTCTCTTGTCTCTGTTTTATATTTATATATGTTTTAGTGTGTATTATTGGTAACCTTATGTGATCTGTGAGATTACAACAGTAATTAATCAAATGCGGTGAGAAACAATGGATCTTGTTCCTTACCCAATTTACAATGATTTTGGAGTCACCATAGCATTCAATGACTTGATCTCCTAAGTCAATTGATTTCTTCAAACCCTATACAAGAGCTTCATATTCAACAATGTTGTTAGTGCACTCAAACTCTATTCTGTAAGAAATCATCATTTTGGTTCCTTTTGGATCTATTAGTACACAACCTGCACCAATACCATCCTTTGATTTAGATACATAAAAAAATAGAGTCCATGAATTTAAATCTAATCTAAAATTGGTATTTACATTATAAAAAATAGTACCAGTAAATGGAACAACAGTGCAATTATTGATTTCATACAGACTATCAACATCCTCAATAGGAGAGGAATATGATGAAAAATTTCCAAAGAAAGAATCAAATGTATAATGTTATATGGCTAAGTTGAAGAAAACAACAGGTTCACTAGGATCATTGAGGTCAGTGACTGTCTGTTTCAGAAAAAGGTTCCCTTACAATTTTAATCTGGTTTGGTATTCCATTGTAGGGTACCAATAAATGGGACCTGTTAGTGGAAAAATATTCTTTGAGATTTTTCGACCAATCTCTGCTTAACCACATACCAAAAGCCTCCAGGATGTACGCAATAACAATGTCAATAGTTTGATGTATCCTTAGGTCTATGGATAATTTAAAAAGAACATTTTTTTATCTCCCCCACCACCCTAACTCATTATCTATCCAATTGGACTATCTCAGTTGGACAAGGTTTTCAAGTTACATTCAACTTCTTACAAACATATAATGGCATGACAATGGATGAGGATACTGAGTCTATCATACAAGTATGTATGTTCCTATTGAAAATTTCAAAAGTAAGTAAGAAAGGAGGGGTCCTTTTCATTATAGTATTCTAACTATTAGGATTTACACAAGTTTCCATATTATTGTTTTGAACTTCTCTACATTTATTCAAAATCATGCTCTTAGGAATAATTTCCCTCATATAAGGAATTTTTAAAAGTTCAAACAAATAAATGTTGGCTTTATCCTATTTTAAATCATCAATTAAACTATTTTCAATATTAGGAATTACCTTTTCTTTTTGAGTAGCTGCTTTACCTGTATTGAGAGTGGATGTCACATGCCCCAATTTTGCAAAAAAAGTTTTATATTATTTGATATTATTTGAGGACAATATGTTAAATTTTATGCTAAGTTGTAATTGATGACTCAACAGAGTCAAGGATATTTAATGTAATTCTGAATATTTTATTTATAAATAAATAAAGGAGGAGACTATTAAAAGAGTGTTTATTGGTCAAATTGGTGGAGGAGACTGGGTGCAGAGAAAACTGACATGTGGCAACATCTTCAAACCACTTCCAACTATTGCAGGTGGCAACCTCCCTACATTTGGGGTCATGATTCCTGAAGAAAGTGGAATCAGAGCAGGTGGCTCAATTAATGAAAACTAACCCAAAATACCTAGGCAATCTTTATAAAAATTCCCATTGAAGAGAGTTGAGGCTGCTCATTCTAGAGAAGTGATCATTCAGGTGAATGAATGTACTTCAAATAAATTCAATGGAAGGGAATTGTGGAAAGAGTTTGAGGGGATAACTGTTGTGTGATCTAGTGCATCTTTTAAGCTGAAAGATCTTACTGCTGAGAGCAGGGTGTTTTATTGAGTTATTGGACTAGTCTACTGTTTGCATGCTCCACCGGTTCTCAGCCAAGAAGACCAGGAACAGGCTCGGGGGTTCTTAGGAAGCGTTGTTTGAGCGCTCTCCAGGAGATTGGTAGGGAGGAACAACCTCCTAACCTTGTTGTCATCTATCCTAAACAAGTTCTACATTATTTTGTTTTACTGTATTAGATAAATCAATATGAGTTTGACTGATATGTGAATATTATAGAGTTAGTTTGTAGAATGTTAGAATCTAGCAGTCTTTTTAAATTATTGAAGAAATGAACTTGATTAGAAAAGTAACGTGTTAGAATAGAAATAATTTCAAGACTGTGTTTTTCCACACTTGGAAAATCCAGGTAGTACTCTAGCACATGTAGAATGTTTAAGAAGTTACGAGAATGTTTGAAGATTGTGTATTTACAGACAGTAGAGTAATTTTATTCATGTTGAAATATTATGGAGGTTACACAGTGTTATGATATGTTTATATTTCTCTGTTTTCACATAGTAACTGAATGAAATGTAGCAGAAAATTACATTAGAGTTACATTGATTACATACAGTTAAGTAAATAAACAAGCTACTAATCACTTAGTTTGTTTTCTAACAATATCAACTAAATCTAGGACTAATATTTACTATAAAACAAATAGGGTTCAATTTAAAATTAATTAGATTATAAAGAGTAAACTGAGTTACATAATTTATGCTATATCTTTTCAAAAAATCTGAGTAAATTCTACCTGACAGTTTATTAAATAAAAGCAATGAAAATATAATTAATAACTAGTATAAAACTAAATAATACCTATGTGGAAATTGTTTATAATTACTGACAGGCTTATACCTGTAAATATAAATCTTCATGGTCAAAACCCTAACCAAGTTATTTAACTATTATAAACAAAAACATCTAAGCTGCAAAACCAATTACTTGGATATTTATATATATAAACGATTAGTCTACTATACGCTGTTACAGTCCTTCCTAAAAACAAATGTACATTTACACAACACACCTATAATAATAACTTAACCAAATTAACCAGTAGCATAATCTAATTATTAGTAAACTGAAGAACTTAAGTAGACAAGGGTATCATTTCAGGAAAACGCTAGCTTGTATTTTCCGAACAAGTTAATATTATAAATTAGACACACTGACTGAGTTACAGTCTTAAATAATAACAATAATTTAATTTACAAAAGATATTTAGACAGTAATGTTCTTCATTAACAGTCGAATAGGAAAAACCCTAATGTACACAGAGTTACAAATACAAGATTACTGCAAAAAAAATGAGACAGAGCTCGAAGTAAAATATTTTTTAGAACCCAATGTATTACGTTGACAGGCTGTAAGGCTGCAAACTTAACTAGATTACAACACCCAGCTCAGGGATGGTGTACCGACATCGTGGCATGGGTTTTAAAATAAAACTAACTTTAAATTTATTAAAACCTACATTACTGTATATCCTTTATAAGTCAAGAAAAGAGTATCACAAGTCACGGCATCAAGGCCGGAGCAAACCTGCTATATGCAAGGTTTTAATAACAAAAAATAAATATTAAAACTGAAGACGAAACATCCCAATACTAGAGGAACCGAGGTCGTAACTTCTTCCCAACTGAAACCATTTTCCCCGAAGTCTGTACAAGTAGGGAGTTTCCACATTGTAACCGGGGCTTACCCGTAGGACTTGATGCCAATCCAAACGTGGAGAGGATTCTTCCAAACGAAAAGGAGAACCATCACCTGCAAGTGAAGATCAAAATCTTGATTAGAAACTGGGTTTATAATTGTAACTGTAATTTTAAAGCTTATAACATTTGTAGGATGAATTTCTTTACCTGGAAGCGAAAGATTTGGAAGCCGAGGAGGATTTAAGCCTACACCACGAGCAGCACAACCCTCGTTCTCACCAGTGACAAAGGCAACGGGGCTCACAATACATTCTACATCATGGGGAGGAGTAAAATTGTCCAATGGTCATGAAAGGAAACAACACTAAAAATTACTGATAGAGATTCACTACCCTCATGACAGCGTATTGTGTGCATGAAGAAAAACACCAAATTCGAATTGTGAACTTTTCAATCCTTACACTAGAGTGGCAACACTCATCTACACATAGACAATGGAGCTAGAGACGAGCAAAAGATAGCCCTCATGGCTGCAGTAAACCAGACAGAGCAAAGACCAAAACCATCGACGAAGAATGAGGACGTTAGGGTTGCAAGGTAAGCTTTTAAATCATGCATTGCACGGTGGTGGATGTTCCACGTGGCCACCAATTTATTCAGTCGATAGTGGGTCAAGTTGTATAGTCTCCAATGCACTGTCGGGAATCAAATTATTGTTAATAATCTATACAATGATCACAATGATAATATAACATACAAAGTCAAAAGCATAACGTATCAATGATAAACATTAAGTCAAACTATTTTGAATAGTGAGGCTTTTATGATATCGTTAACCCTTGTTATATGTAAACAATGAAATCTTTCGATGGTAAAATAACCACTATGGAAAGGTCCATAGTAGGGTATATTCACTTGATCTTAAGACAATAGTCCAATAATAATTATTTATTCAAGTATTATATAGCAAGACCATGATGTTAGAACTAGTTTTCATGATGTTAGAACTAGTTTTTATGTAAGACTAATAGTAAGCATCTAGTTTATAAATCAACGGTGTGTATATAAAAAGTATTTACACTCTAGAATAAATTCTTACTTTTGTATGAAGTTTATAGTTCTAAGAGTAAGATAAACTTCATGGAAGTTGTGATCGTTTGGTTTCCATAAGTAACCAAAGCTCCAAATGAATCAAATCAAGGCTAGATTTGCCTTGGTAGTAAAAGATATTAAAACTATCTAAGAAAGCATATAACATCACTATTATTTATAAATAAATAATATGATAATGTAATTTCGTCACATTACTTATGTCATGAAGAAATTTGGAAGTTAGAATCATGACTTGACGACATTTAGGCAAATGATCATTTATAAAAAAACAATGCAATAATAAGCTGATAAACTTACCGTACTGAAGCTTAATTAAAGGTAAAGCTAAGAGTTCTATATAAGCTTGTTTCTTGAAAGGCTTAGGTCTATTTCCATACTTAAATAGTGTTTTAAATTTTAGAAATAACAACAGCAGAAAACTCTTATTTCAATAAGAGTGTTGGTACACTAAATTATGAGCTCTATGAAGAACTGGTAAATAACGTAACGTATAGATGGAAAGAAGATTTATCTAAAATAGCAGTCATTCTGATAAAAGACAATCAGTAGGGAAAAGTATTGATCTTTACGACATGAAATTTAAAGTATTGTCACATTTGCAAAACAAGTAAAAGAAATGTTACTTTACCTTGTAGTATCCTTGAATTCTATTAAGCAAACTTTTACTCTAGCAGTATATTTATGCTAAAAGAAGTATATCTGGATTAACGCCTTAATAAACACTTGCTGGTTCAAAATTTACCTGTCAAGCCTGTCAGATACATAAATCCAGGTAAGTTAGCAATCGCTAAGTAAGCCCCAGTTAGAAAGTAACTTCTCACCTACTTGACGAAATCAAATCATCAGTATAGGTAGAAACAATTGAATGCAGATTATTTACATCACATATCAAAATTAAATTAGTATTAATTTATATGTGTTTAAGTTAATCATTAGTTTGTTAACTGTTTCATTTATTCGTTAACCGCTAGGAGATAGAAAACTGCAGCTATAAACAATTTATGTTACATCAATTTTTTTTAATTTTTGTGAAAATTTGGGGTTATGGCATGTGGTATCAGAGCACAAGGTTCAAACACTAGGCCTTGACGAAGCCCAACTAGCTTTTATGAAATAGTGAATTTAAATTATTTTGCTGATGTTATTTTCATTTAAATGTTATTCAACAAAGAAATTGTTTCTGAAGTTTAACAACAGGTATGGAAAGGCAGGAGGAATATGCGGAAGAGGAATCTCCATTTACTAAACTAGAAAACTTACAGAGAAACCCTATACAAGAAGACCTAACCACTAATTCCTTGGAACTGTTACAACCAGTAAAAGACTTAAAATATGAAATGGAATCTATTAAATGAGAGAATGAAAGGAATCTGAGAGCTCAGGAGGAGCTGAATTAGATCCTAACAGAAAGATTTCAAACTGAGGGAACAGGAAAAAGAGCTGATTCAGAAGATACAAGTAATCAACATAAATATAAAAAGATTAAACAGACTAAAAATGAAAGCAGCTCATCTTCATAGGTGTTTAGTGATCAACATAATTTTCATTCCACTAGTGATAGTAGTGATGACAACCATTATACTAAAAAGAGAAAATATAAACCCTATGAGGAAATTTCTGGGGAATTTAAAAAGATTAAACCACCAACATTTAATGGAGAGACTGAGAAGGGGGAGGAAGCGGAATCCTGGTTATCTGGGATGAAGAAGTACTTCTATATTTACAACTATTCTAACCAATTAAAGGCTAAAATGGCTATCTACAATCTCTCAGAAAAGGATGATATTTGGTGGCAGGACTTAAAGAGAGTGAAGGGAATAAAAGAGAAGAACGTAAATTGGAGTACCTTCAAGAGGTACTTTAAAAATAAATTTATGTTTGAGGAATACTATGAAGAGAGGGCAAACGAATTCTATGAGCTTAAACTAGGTTCAATGACTATGAAAGATTTGAACAACAAATTTTTAAGTCTGCTTAGGTATGTACCATACCTTGTAGATGAAAAACCAAAGGTACATCGATTCCTCACCTGTCTAACTTATCATATCAAGGATAGGATTGAGTATGACAATCCAAAAACTCTGGAAGAAGCTATGAGGAAAGCCAACTTCTGTTATGAACAGAATCGGAAGAAGGAGAGCATGGCCAACTGGAAGGCCAAGAATAATAATAACCATTTGATCAAAAGAAGAAAGAATTTGTGCCCAACCGGAATTCTAAAAACAATAAGGCCAGAAATTTTCCTAACAAGAATTTCCAAGGGAATAAGAATAATTCACCAAGTAATTAGAACAATCCAAAGGGTAAAGAATCTGCTAATAATCATGGTAATTACACAAAGAACTTTGAACGCAAAGAACCTATAAAGTGTTGGGAGTGTAATGGCCCACATTATGCCCCAGTCTGTCATAATCGAAAAAATACTGTCAGTAATATCCATACCATACAGGAGGAAATGACTGTTGGAGATTTAGCGAGGACTATGCCTAGAATTAATGCAGACTTGGAGAATCGACAAGTATAATATCAAACTTCCATGGTGGAAGTAGAAGGTACAATAAACCAAACCCCTATAGCTATTTTAATTGATCCAGGAGCTAGTCTTAGTTATATTTCACTTAAAATGGTAGAAAAATGTAAGTTGCCTGTTGAAAAATTTGAAAATTCTTGGTTGGTTTAGTTAGCCACTGGTGCAAAAAGGAAGGTAACTTGTTTTGTAAAAGAATGTGTAGTAGCTATGGATCAATTTGAAACTGTTGTAAAGCTTAATGTATTACCTCTTGGTTCTTATGACTTACTAATCGGTATGGATTGGTTAGAACAACATAGGGTGATTTTAAATTGTTATGATAAAACCTTTACATGTATAAATAATGATGGAAAACCAATAAGTGTAAAGGGAATCCCTAGAAAAACCACCATAAGGCAGATTTCTGCTCTGTAGCTTAAGAGGGATGTTAGGAAGGGTTGTAAAGCTTATGTAGTAACAATAACTAATGAGGAAAATCTAAATAAGATAGACAAATTAAAATTGGAGGACATACCCATTTTAAGAGAATATGTTGATGTATTTCCAGAATAAATTTCGGGACTACCTCCGAAAAGGGAACTAGATTTTACCATTGAGCTGGTACCTGGTATAGTACCCAACTCAAAGGCCTCTTATCGAATGAACACACTTGAACTTAATGAACTAAAATCACAATTAAGGGAAATTATGGACAAAAAGTATATTCAACCTAGTGTGTCTCCCTACGGGGCACCTGTCATCTTCGTTAAGAAAAAGGACGGAACCATGCGACTTTGCATAGATTACCATCAGTTGAATAAGATGACTATCAAAAATAGATACCCGTTTCCTCGCATAGATGATTTGTTTGATCAACTACGTGGAGCCACGGTGTTTTCAAAAATTGATTTAAGGTCTGGATATCATCAAGTTAGGATTAAAGATGAAGACATCTTTAAAACAGCTTTTAGAACTCGATATGGTCATTACAAGTTTGTCGTCATGCCATTCGGGCTTACGAATTCCCCAGCTATTTTTATGTGTTTAATGAACAACGTTATGCATACGTATCTAGATAAGTTTGTGGTCGTGTTTATCGATGACATATTAATCTATTCAAAAACTGAAGAAGAACATAAATAGCATTTAAAAATTGTTTTGCAAGAGCTACGAGATCATCAACTCTTTGCAAAGTTTAGTAAATGCGATTTCTTCAAAGATAGGATTCAGTACTTAGGTCATGTGGTGACTAAGGAAGGGATTTCGGTAGATCCTGAAAAGATAAAGGCGATCGAAGATTGGCCGTTTCCTAAGGATGTAACTGATGTTTGATCCTTCATGGGAATTACCGGTTATTACCGGAGGTTCATTGAAGGTTTTTCGAGAATCATGAATCCGATAACTTCCTTGCAGAAGAAAGGAAACAAATTTGAGTGGAACTAGAAATGCGAGGAAAGCTTTAAAAAGTTAAAAACTTTATTAACCAGCGCACCTATTTTAAGAATAGCTAATCCAAATAAAGAATTTTTAGTGTGCACTGACTCTTGCAATGATGGTTTAGGTGGTGTTCTGACTCAAGAAGGGCATGTTATTGCCTATGAGTCTAGGAAATTAAAAATTCATGAAAAGAATTATGCAACTTATGATATGGAATTAGCTGTTGTTATACATGCTCTAAAGATGTGGCGTCATCACCTAGTTGGCAGAAAATTTATTCTAATGACTAATAATAAATGATTAAAATATATGTTAGATCAGCGTAATCTAAATGCCAGACAAGCTAGGTGGCTAGCTTTTCTAAGTGAGTATGATTTCGAAATTCAGCACATTAAAGGTAAAGAAAATAAAGTTGTTGATGCATTAAGCAGGAATGCAAGGGTAAAATTCACAGCAGTTATCAGCACTTATACATCAGATCTGGATGAACAACTTAAAGCGGGGATAGAACAAGATGAAATTTACCAAAATTTACAAGCTAAAATGAAAGAAAATCCAACAGAAAGCTTAAGTAAAGGGTACCGTTTGAATGCAAAATATTTTTACTGTATAAATATAGAATGTATGTACCTAAAGTTAAGTTATTAATTTTAGATGAAATCCATAAAACTCCATACTTAGGTCATCTAGGCTATCAAAAGACTATAACTATGTTAAGGAAAGAATATTTTTGGCCAAACATGAAGACTGAACTGGCAAAATATATTGCTAGGTGTTTTGAATGTCAGTAGGTGAAAACTGAACATCAACACCCAGCTGGATTACTTCAGCCATTACCCATTCCTAGCTGGAAATGGGAGATAATTAGTCTCGATTTTGTTACTGGGCTGCCTAAAAATCAGAATTTAAATGATTCTATCATGGTAGTGGTAGATAAATTAAGTAAAGCAACTCACTTTATACTTGTTAAAACTACGTATAAAGCTGCAAACATAACTGATATCTTTCTAAAACAAATTTTCCGACTGCATGGAATACCGAAAGTTATAATCTTAGATAGAGATCCTAAATTTACAGGTAACTTTTGGAAATCTCTGTTTAAAGGATTAAACACTACACTAAATTTTAGTACTTTGTTCCATCCTCAAACAAATGGACAGACTGAAAGAGTAAACCAAGTCCTGGAATATTTATTAAGAATGTATGTGAAAGATAAGCCAGGTTAATGGGAGGATTATTTACATCTAGTAGAATTTGCTTATAATAATAATTATCAAGCGTCAGCTAGATTTAATCCTTTCGAAGTATTGTATGGAAGGGAATGTAATAATCCTATTTCCTAGAGTAATCTGGTGGATAGATTAGTATTAGGTCCTGAACTATTAAAGGAAATGGAAGAAATTGTTAAGCAGGTACAAAGTAATATGAAAATTGCATAGGACAGACATAAAAGTCAAGCAGACCTTAAAAGAACTCTAAAGGAGTTCCAGGTAGGTGAACATGTGTTCATCAAGGTGAGGCCCAAAAAGAGCTCTCTAGGATTGGGTAGTTGTGCAAAACTAGCACCTCGTTACTGTGGTCCATTTGAAATACTGTCCAGGATTGGACAAGTAGCTTATCAATTAGCATTACCACCAAATTTAAGAGTACATAATTTTTTTCACATTTCTGTATTAAAGAAATATGTTCATGATGCTACTCATGTTGTTAACTGGAATGATGTACAGGTGGAACCAGAAGAAGATTTTCTGGTGGAACCAGACTATATCCTTGGGCGGAGGGAGATCACATTTTGGAACCGCACCATTGGTTAGGTGAAGGTGTAATGGAAGCACCTTAGTCCAGAAGAAGCCACTCGGGAATTGGAAAGTAATATGCGAGATGCATATCCAATTTTGTTCCAGGGGAATTCTGAGGACGAAGAATAAATAACATCGAGGATGATGTTATACTTTAAAGGGGTTTGTATGTCACATGCCCCAATTTTGCAAAAACAATTTTATATTATTTGAAATTAATTGAGGACAATATGTTAAATTTTATGCTAAGTTTTAATTGATGACTCAACAGAGTCAAGGATATTTAATGTAATTCTGAATATTTTATTTATAAATAAATAAAGGAGGAGACAATAGCTTAGGAGAGTTGTTAAAAGAGTGTTTACTGGTCAAATTGGTGGAGGAGACTGGGTGGAGAGAAAATTGACATGTGGCAGCATCCTCAAACCACTTCTAGCTATTGCAGGTGGAAACCTCCCTACATTTGGGGTCATGATTCCAAAAGAAAGTGGAATCAGAGCAGGTGGCTCAATTAATGAAAATTGACCCAAAAGACCTAGGCAATAATTAGAGGAATTTTGGGGTCTAAAATGGGCCTCCTAAGGAAAATAATAAAATAATAGTTAAAATAATAAAATAATATTGATTAATTTTGGAGGAAGAAAGAAAAAAACTACTTTTTGTGTTCGTATTTTTGACATATCTCCTTGTGTTTTTACTCAAATTTCGATCGGGAGAGCTCGTTGGATGGGGAATTTGATTCCACATCCAACGAGTACCCACACTGTATACTTTTTACGGACTCCGCTACCCCAAAAACAAGAAATACCTGAAAAAATGTGATGATGATGATGATGATGTCATCATCACATTTTTTCAGGTATTTCTTATTTTTGGGGTAGCGGGGTCTGTCAAAAGTATGCAGTGTGGGTACTCGTTGGATGTGGAATCAAATTCCCCATCCAACGAGCTCTCCCAATCGAAATTTGAGTAAAAACATAATGAGATATGTCGAAAATACGAACAAAAAAAGTAGTTTTTTTAAATGACAAATATGTCAATTCAACCATTATGGTTGACTTATTTTATTGAAATTCTATTGGTTCTTGAATTCCAACCCACAAAAACTTATTTTGGCACGTTTTCTTATAAGGCCCATTTTAGACCCCAAATTTCCTCTAATAGGCTTTATAAAAATTCCCATTGAAGAGAGCTGAGGCTGCTCATTCTAGAGAAGTGATCATTCAGGTGAATGAATGTACTTCAGAGAAATTCAATGGAAGGGAATTATGGAAAGAGTTTGAGGGGATAACTGTTGAGTGATCTAGTGTAGCTTTTAAGCTGAAACATCTTACTGCTTAGAGCAAGGTGTTTTACTGAGTTATTGGACTAGTCTACTATTTGCATGCTCCACCAGTTCTCAACCAAGAAGACTAGCAACAGGCTCAGGCGTCCTGAGGAAGCGTTGTTTGAGCACTCTCCAGGAGATTGGTAGGGAGGAACGACCTCCTAATGTTATTGTCATCTGTCCTAAACAGGTTCTACATTATTTTGTTTTACTGTATTAGATAAATCAATCTGAGTTTGATCGATATGTGAATATTATAGAGTTAGTTTGTAGAATGTTAGAATCTAGCAGTCTTTTAAATGATTGAAGAGATGAACTTGATTAGAAAAGTAATGTGTAAGAATAGAAATAATTTCTAGACTGTGTTTTTCCACACCTGGAAAATCTAGGTAATTCTCTAGCGCAAGTAGAATGTTTAAGAAGATAAGAGAATGTTTGAAGATTGTGTATTTATAGACAATAGAGTAATTTTATTCATGTTAAAATATTATGGAGGTTAAACAGTGTTATGATATGTTTATATTTCTCTGTTTTCACATAGTAACTTAATGAAATGCAGTAGAAAATTACAATAGAGTTACATTGATTACATACAGTTAAGTAAATAAACAAGCTACTAATCACTTAGTTTATTTTCTAACAATATCAACTAAATCTAGGACTAATATTTACTATAAAACAAATAGGGTTCAATTTAAAAGTACTTAGATCATAAATAGTAAACTGAGTTATAGAATTTATGCTATATCTTTTCAAAAACTCTGAGTAAATTCTACCTGACAGTTTATTAAATAAATGCAATGAAAATATAATTAATAACTAGTATAAAACTAAATAATGCCTATGTAGAAATTACTTGTAATTACTGATAGGATTATACCTGTAAATATAAATCTTCAAGGTCGAAACCCTAACCAAGTTATTTAACTATTATAAATAAAAACATCTAAGCTGCAAAACCAATTACTTGGATATTTATATATATAAACGATTAGTCTACTATAGACTGTTACAGTCATTTCTAAAAACAAATGTACATTTACACAACACACCTGTAATAATAACTTAACCAAATTAACCATTAGTGGAATCTAATTATTAATAAACTGAAGAACTTAATTAGACAAGGGTTTGATTTCAGGAAAACCCTAGCTTGTATTTTCCAAACAAGTAAGTTAATATTATAAATTACACACACTGAATGAGTTACAGTCTTAAATAATAACAATAATTTAATTTACAAAATATATTTAGACAGTAATGTTCTTCATTAATAGTCGAATAGGAAAAACCCTAATGTACACAGAGTTACAAATACAAGATTACTGCAAAAAAAACAAGACAGAGGTTGAAGTAAAATCTTTCTTAGAACCCAATGTATTACATTGACAGGCTGTAAGGCTGCAAACTTAACCAGATTACAACACCCAGCTCAGGGCTGGTGTACCAACATCGTGGCATGGGTTTTAAAACAAAACTAACTTTAAATTTATTAAACCCTACATTACGGTATATCCTTTATAAGTCAAGAAAAGAGTATCACAAGTCACGGCATCAAGGCCAGAGAAACCCTGCTATATGCAAGGGTTTAATAACGAAAAACAAATCTTAAAACTGAAGACCAAACATCCCAATACTAGAGGAACCGAGGTCGTAACTTCTTCCCAACTGAAACCATTTTCCCCTAAGTCTGTACAAGCAGGGAGTTGCCACATTGTAACTGGGGCTTACCCGTAGGACTTGATGCCAATCCAAACGTGGAGAGGATTCTTCCAAACGAAAAGGAGAACCATCACCTAAAAGTGAAGACCAAAATATTGATTAGAAACTGAGTTTATAACTGTAACTATAATTTTAAATCTTATAACATTTGTAGGATGAATTTATTTACCTAGAAGTGAAAGATTTGGAAGCCAAGGAGGATTTGAGCCCACACCACGAGCAACACAACCCTCGTGCTCACCAGTGACAAAGGCGACGAAGCTCATAATACATTATACACCATGAGCAGGAGTAAACTTTGGCAATGGTCACAAAAGGAAACAACTCTAAAAATTACTGACAGAGCTTCACTACCCTCACGACAATGTTTTGTGCAGGAAGAAAAAGACCAAATGCGAGCTATGAACTTCGCAACCCTTACACTAGAGTGGCAACACTCATTTACACATAGACAATGGAGCTGGAGACAAGCACAAGAGAGCCCTCATGGCCGTAGTAAACCAGACAGATCAAAGACCAAAACCCTCGATGAAGAATGAGGACGTTAGGGTTGCAAGGTAAGCTTTTAAATCATGCATTGCATGGTGGTGGATGTTCCACGTGCCCACAAATTTATTCAGTCCATAGTGGGTTGAGTTGTATAGTCTCCACTGCACTATTGGGAATCAAATTATTGTTAATAATCTATACAATGATCACAATGATAATATAATATACAAAGTCAAAAACATAACGTATCAATGATAAACATTAAGTCAAACTATTTTGAATAGTGAGGTTTTTATGATATCGTTAACCCTTGTTATATGTAAACAATGAAATCTTTCGATGGTAAAATAACCACTATGGAAAGATCCATAGTAGGGTATATGCACTTGATCTTAAGACAATAGTCCAATAATAATTATTTATTCAAGTATTATATATCAAGACCATGATGTTAGAACTAGTTTTTATGTAAGACTAATAGTAAGAATCTAGTTTATAAATCAACAGTGTGTATATAAAAAGTATTTACACTCTAGAATAAATTCTTACTTTTGTATGAATTCTATAGTACTAAGCGTAAGATAAAATTCATGGAATTTGTAATCGTTTGGTTTCCATAAGTAACCAAAGCTCCAAATGAATCAAATCAAGGCTAGATTTGCCTTGGTAGTAAAATATATTAAAATTATCAAGGCTAGATTTGCCTTGGTAGAAAACATATAGCATCACTATTATTTATAAATAAATAATATGATAATGTAATTTCGTCACATTACTTATGTCATGAAGAAATTTGGAAGTTAGAATCACAACTTGATGACATTTAGGCAAATGATCATTTATAAAAAAAAAATGCAATAATAAGTTGATAAACTTCCTCTACTAAAGCTTAATTAAAGGTAAAGGTAAGAGTTCTGTATAAGCTTGTTTCTTGAAAGGCTTAGGTCTATTTCCATACTTAAATAGTGTTTTAAATTTTAGAAATAACAACAGTAGAAAACTCTTATTTCAATAAGAGTGTTGGTACACTAAATTATGAGCTCTATGAAGAACTGGTAAATAACGTAACATATAGATGGAAAGAAGATTTATCTAAAACAACAGTCATTATGATAAAAGACAATCAGTAGGGCAAAGTATTGATCTTTATGACATGAATTTTAAAGTACCATCATAGTTGCAAAACAAGTAAAAGAAACATTACTTTACCTTGGAGTACCCTTGAATTCTATTAAGCAAACTTTTACTCTAGCAGTATATTTATGCTAAAAGAAGTATATCTGGATTAATGCATTAATAAACTCTTACTGGTTCAAAATTTACCTGTCAAGCCCATAAGATCCAGAAATCCAGGTAAGTTAGCAATCGCTAAGTAAGCCCCAGTTAGAAAGTAACTTCTCACCTACTTGACAAAATCAAATCATCAGTACAACTAGAAACAACTGAATGTAGATTATTTACATCACATATCGAAATTAAATTAGTATTAATTTATATGTGTTTAATTTAATCATTAGTTTGTTAACTATTTCATTTATCCGTTAACTGCTTAGCAGATAGCAAACTGCAGCTATAAACAATTTATGTTACATCAAAAAAAAATTATTTTTGTGAAAATTTGGGGTTATGATAGTGGATGTCCATGGTGGAGTTTCTTGTGATGTTTGGCCTTTACTCCTAGTGTTATAAGGATTCTGTACTCTGTAGGTAGCTTCATATTCATCTTCCTTCTATGCCATTGGTAATTCCAAAAAACAGTTGATAGTGTTAAGGAGTTCATCATGTTATTCATCGGGAGGTAGGGAATCTTTAGCTCCTAAATTGTCCCTAATGTCATCATGGACAGTTTTGGATACAGTAGTGAGGGCCTTGAAAATAGAGTAAATCTCATAATAGGTCAGAGTCTCATCATTATTTGGAGGAGGTTGATTCTGATGAGGTTGGTAAGGCCTCTTGAAAGGTGGCCTTGCCAAACCTCTATTATTTGCTTGGTTTTCAGTGTTAGTTCTTTTGAGATCCACCATTTCATTGGAAATATTTTTTAGTAACTTCTTCATGTTGTCCATCTCGAAAGGGTGTTTGGTTTGGGAGGTGGTTTTGGGAAAGTTTTCTTTCCTCCTACGAGATGTAGAAGGTTTGCTAGTGTTTTTTTTAGGAATGGTTAACTATGGCCCTCCATATTGCTCCATTTGTTAATGGCTCGGGGTTGTAGTTGCTAGAAAACTACAAGGAAATCAACAGGAGGAGAAAGTCCAACTTGAAGGGATTCAAACAATCCTACGTAGAGATGGTTTTATCCCCAAGTTGTTTGGGATGACTGACTCCTATGGATATAAGGCCTCCACTGGAACACAGTGTTTATATCCAAGTGGATATTCTCTTCCTCTATGGAAGATATGGGAAGGTATTAAAGTAACAGTGCTCTATAAACTGTCTAAGCAAACTGAAATAGCACGTGTGGATAATATATAATAGAACAATTAGCTCTATCATTTATGGAAAAAGTTAATCCAATGCATAGAAATATAAATCAGATTGATTTATATCCAGCTTTGAATATAACCAAAACAATTAAAATTGAACTATTATATTTAAAGAGTTTAAGCATGTAATTGTTCGAGCATAGTAATACTAATTGAAAAATCAACATTTGCAGAAGTGACTGTGTATTAGTTGCAATTTATAGAATATGGATTAAATAAAGAAATTTACTTAATGCATAAACAATACAATAATGTGTGTAATGAGAAATAAATACAGTGATCAATGTGTTTAATAATCTAGCAACATGTGATCAAGATCTGAGAAAATAAAAGAATAACCAGAATTCATTAAACGTGAATTTCATTGAAGATGTAAGAAATTACAATCCTGCAAATATTATAGAGTATATATGATTTGTCCTTTGTGGTTCTTTCTCCTACAATCCTCTAGTGTCACTCCTGCGAGCTCTGTCCTCTCCCCCTATGAGATATCCTATCTTTTTGAGTAATTATTACAAAAAATTACAAAGAAAAAAGATCTCCCAAAGATGCGAGGATCACAAAATATTGGTTTTCAATATTTACCAAGGGAATATTACCACTTGTAAAAAGCATCTAATAAATCAGATATATCCCTATACTCAACAAGTTCCAGTTGTAACTGAGCTTTGCAAACTAGGGATTATATCTCCCTTTTCTTAACTTTCTCCTGTTCTTGGAGAAAGAGGTTGATTTTCATTTGCGAAGTTAGTGGAGACTCGATCCACTCCTTGATATCAGTCAGGTGCAAGTGATCAACCTTCTAAATCTTCTCCTTGGTATTCACAAAATCTCTTTCAATATGCTGCAACTTCAGGTTCGGAGGGATGGCCTCTTCAATCGGATCCATGACTGGTAAGTCCATAAGATTCAACAATGTTTTTGAGGCAAACCACCTCTTCTTGCATGCCACCTGTCCATCTTGAATGGTGAACTCTATATGCTCACAGAAATTTTCCCATGATTCTAGGGAAATATTGATCCTTCTAAGTTTAATATTGTCGAGAACTAACACATCTTCAGGGTTATCCTTGATGTATCTATGCCAGACCACCAGATTATCATAGGCCTTTGTTGCTTCCTTCCTAATTTGGTTGTGATCATATAGGAGGTTGGATTGGCATTCGAAGGCATTATAGGTATCTTTCATTTCATTTAGTCCTTCGAACATACCAACCATAACCTTGTAAAGGTCATCCTGAATTCGGTTAGCCAAGTCTCTAAAATCATCTTCTGTAAATTTGGAGAAAGAAGAATCAACAAACAAAAACTAGAAATCCTTTAATTGCTGCTTAAGGGATGTAATAGTTTCCACATTTTTGACATTCATCCCTTGTGATTGTTCAAGCTTTCGATTGAGGATAATCATTTTGTTCTTGCAACTGTTTGATTTGGTATTCATAACCATCCTTCAGTTCTTGGATCTCAGTGTGATGTCATTCAATATCCTGTATTTGTTCTTGTTTGGCCTTCTGAAACTCCTACTCCTTTATCTCAATTTCCTTGTTCAGTGAGGAAACTGAGTTATAGTTGGCACCTGCAAAGCCTCCCATAGTAGATGCAGTCTCCAAGGCCTCATGCTTGGCATCTGTAGAAGCCCTCTTCCAGATAATATGATTGGGTATAGAGCCTTGCTTGAAGGTTCCCTCCCTGAATATCTTAGATCCTTTCTTCACAACTGCCCTTTTTGCTTTCCTCCAAAAGTATTCACAAAGGGATACTACTGCATCCTCACCAAAATATTCCACTTCCTCTGCTGTGGAAATGGATCCATCAGAGACAGTGACTAAAGGGGTAGGCTGGGGAAAGTCAGGGACCGGGATATGCATGGTGACTTGGGGAATAGTGATGGAAGGTGTAGAGGTATGAGTAGTGGAGGGCGAAGGAGTGGAAATGGGAAGAGAAGTAGTGGGTTGGGAAGAGATAGTAAGAATAGAAGGGCTATCAAGTTGTGATGATGATGAAGGGGGTTGTGAATATTTTAGTTGAGTGGAAACAACATGTAGTTCAAAAGCTGCTGAAAAAATAGGTAAAGTTGAAAACATAATAGAAATATACATGGGTAAGGATACAAAATATGTACCATTGCTGGGAGTAAGAATATGAAATATTGGAAAAATAATGGTTATGAATTAAACTGTCAAAATAATCCCCATTTGTCTGGGTTAATGAAATAACAGATGGAAAAATGGTGGGAAGTGTAATTATGCAGTAGTAACTGGAGGGGAAGTTTTCTTCTTCTATATCACTCTCAATTTCATGGAATTCATTCTATGTTGTTGGTGGATGAGGTTATGGAGGTGGGTGCACCTGTGCAAGTGGCTAAACCTGTGGAAGTGGTTGAACCTATGGAAGTGGCTGAACCTGTGGAAGTGGTTGCTCAGTCCTTTTCCTCTTTGGATGAGGTTCAGAAACTGCTGCTTGGGCCTCCACCATTGAGCTCATTAGCTCCAAGTTCCTCTTCATTTATGCAGACCTTATTAGTTCCTCAAAAGTGGATTAGGTTCCTAGATTCTAAGGGTGTTCAATTACAACCTTTACAAGGTCATCAACCTTCTCACTTGTCCCTGAAGAAGAAGCAACCTGTGATTTCTGAGCTTCTTTCTCTATGAGTTGTTTCTGTGCTTTCTCCTCTACTTTTAACTCAAGTTTCCTGTAGTGGAGGACCTTCTCAAAATTCTTTATCCCCTTGATATATAGAGTCATCAGGGTCATTCTGGTGTTAGTAATCAATCTTCATTTGCTCCTGGTTAAAATGATTCACCAGGAAGGACTTTGGGTCATGCATTCTCTTAGGGGATTCCCCAAGTTTCAGAGTGACTATATTATTTCCCAAAGTTCTTGCATGAGTAGAATTATGTTTACCAATGGTCCAAGGATGAGGGGGAACTTTGGACACCCTTTTCTCTTTGCTGAGGTAAGCTTAGGAAACACTCCACCTACCACATTATGAAAGGAAATATCTTCCAACACCATCTTGTATGAAACTATCCTTGGGAGAAGATGTAGAATGTTGCTTCCCCAAATCATGATATATGCAAAATATTCACCCACATACCAGTCTCCCATGGTGGAGATCAGTGCTTTAGCTATGTACGAAAAGGAAGGGGTATCACCTTTGAAGATCCTCTGATACACTATCCCAATGAATTGGTCACATATGTCATATACCAGTGGGACAAATTTTTCCTCCCACAATGTCGAGTAGTAAATATGGAGAAGGGGAGAAACTCTGGTACAATTCCATTGCATGGCTAGGATAGGAAATGATGCACAAAATACGTCCATAACATAGGCTAACAGAAAAACTGTGGGATTCCTTAACAATAGAGTCTTTTGGTACTTCTCAATTGAATCCTTCAACACAATTGATAGAATTTGAGCCTAGTTGAAGGAATCTCCTGTAGTAAGGATGTGATGTGTGATGGGTGCCCATTCTACCTTGAACACTGTGTAGTTTGGAAGCCCGTAGAGTTTGCATAGCATGGCCGCCAATAGGGAAAACAGATCTCTGAACCATGAGATAGGTAAAATTTATCTTCCTTAGGGATGAATTCCGTAGGGTTATCCATCCATGACTTCATCATTTTCTTAAAGTTGAATTGTGTGGAATAGGCTTCTAGGAATTGCTTATTAAGCAACTGTTGAGGTGGATTTAGGGCATAGGATATGGAAAATACCTCTAGACAAAAGGAGGATAGCTGTGTGTGATCTTGGTCTTCAAAAGAGTGGTATTTGGGGTTCGCATACTCAAACATCCACTTCACGGGGTCTATATATGGCATGAAAGCAGGTTTGGCCACTAGGCGTGATGTTGTGACTTGCTAATGTTTACAAAGGCTGACTGGTCATGAGGAATAACAGATAAATAGTCATTGTAAAAAATGGGATAAATCCTTTACCAATCCAGGTGATAGGTTTCAGATACCCTCCCATTGGTGTCTAAGAAAATTCTAGCATTGAGGTCTTTGTTCTTCTGCTAATTGAGGGCGGTCTTAGACCTTTTGTTTCTCGACATCATTGCAGGTAGGGGGTAAATGCTAGAAAAATTACAGGAAAATAATCAATTATAACTACATAAAATTTTTGCAATTGAACCAACGGAAAGCAAGAGATTTGAAATCTTACCAGTAAATCACTAAAGAGCAGGAAAACTCGTTAGTCTGGTAAAAATTAGCAGCAAATTATTTCTCTGGAGTAAACTTCACAACATAAAAAACGAAGAACAAACAATGAACAATTGAAATATTTAAAATATTGAGTTTAATGGTGAAATCAATTTAAACTGTAAATTTAGAAAATATTAACGATCAAGATTAAGGCAAGAAAAGAGATTGCAAAGATGAACTTTTAACAATTTTTTCATTTTTGATCTCCACAACTTGCAATTTGCATTGCAGATTGCAGAATTACGGGATAATGTTTGTGACCAGAAATTGGTTTTATTGCTTTCGCAACCCGCAATCCACATTGCACATTATGGGATCATGAAAGAGCATTCTTGTGATTTTATTGTTTTTTGAGTTTTTGATATCCGCAATTTGCATTGCGGGTTGCGAAATTGCGGAAGTGAAAATTGAAATTTTATTGCGAAAGGATTGTTCGACATCCGCAATTCGCATTGCGGGGGTCTGGGTTGCGGAAAGGTATAAATGGAAAATAAAATAAATTGCAACATCCGCAATCCATATTACAGGTTGCGGGTTGTAGGAAAACAAATTTCAAAACCTTAAAAAGTAATTTCTCTCTCTAATTTTGCAGATTGCAGAAAGAAAAATAGGAGTTTTTCCAGAATCCACAAAAAAAAAAAAACAAGGCTTTGAATGAAAAATTTATTAAGTTTCAAACATGATAATACCAGAGGATGAAAGCACCAAGAATTAAAAAACCCATAAGTAAAACAAATAATAACAAAGATTACCTCCATGATGAAAAATGGGGTTCCCATTTCATCAGATGAAATGGTATTTGTTGTGCCAACAACACACATGTCTAGGTTGTAGAATTAGTAACATCTAATCCAACCTAATAGTGAGCTATTCAAATTGCCTCCTTAGCATTCAAATTTATCTATTGATATGTATTATTTATTATAATCATATTGATGAATAATATGAAGATGGATATTCTTCCAATTGTGTTCTCTCTCTGATGACTCTGCTCACTCTTTGGTTTCATTATTATGCTTATATATGTTCCAATTCTTAGCGAAGTTATAATTTGATTCATGACACTATTGTGAAAATTATAATATGGTATTAGAGCACATGCTAGTTGACCTTATATTCTTCCAATAGTTCACCAGAATCAGTGGAGTTACCATAGAAACCCTAGGGAAATTGCCTTGAAGCCACTGGATTTATCCATTGGAGTCTACCCAAGAGTGATGCACTCCAGAATGTGTCTATTGTCAAAGTAAGGATCTCATTAGAATCAATTAACTTCCATACAAATATTCAGAGTTTTTTGCATGTATTCTTGGTACAACAACTTCTTGAATTCGAAGTTGTTCTTGAATTTGAATAAAAAATTGTGGTAGAAATCTCAACAAATTATACAGTTTGAAATGGTGCAATCATCCTTGTAGTGACCCTTTCCTATGTTGCTTCACATGAAGTATATCCACATGAAGAATACATCTATCTTGTCATTGTTGATGAATAACTATACTTCCATCTTTCATTATTTTCACATTCTTCTAATTCAAATCTTGAAGATATTATTCCAGTTGTTGTTGATCTTGTGCATACTTCACTAGATGATGGAGCATTATTTGATTAGTTGGATGTTTTGGAGGCTAGATCATAGTTTACAGTTCTTGGTTGTTCCCTCACTCTCATTGTTGCATTACTTCATATCCATTCCTATATGTTAACTGGATCAATTCATTCAATATCCACTCAAGATGGAGAACATTGTGCATTTTCCATCTTACTTGCATACCCAGGACTCTTGTTCCACCATTTTCTTGGATCTGATTCTACTTCTTTTGGACCTGGCACCCATCTTGGTTTGAAGTTCCAGTTTCAATACCATTAGGTTTATTTTGGACATGATCATAGGAAGTCCAAGTCTAAAGAGGACCTCCATTTTCTTGCAGACTATGTAGAGGTCAAGCACATGACCTAGACATGGGAGAAACTATATCTTGTGCTTGCAGAATATGCAGAGATCAAACACATGGTCCAAACATGGGAGTAACAGTCTCTTCTTTCCAAGAAGAAGATTCTTCCATACACCTAATCAAGTTCACAACTACTTGGAGTTTGGAGAAGTTTTTTTTGTGTACCTTATGTCCAATTTTGAGGGAGTATTTTCCCCATGTGGTTTTTCCTCTTTCCTCAATTCATATGGATTAATAATGTAAGTGTGACCATAAGCATTTCTTTCTTTGGCGCTCAATAATTCTCACGATCACTATCATTTTGTCTTAAGGGGGGGGTGTTGGAATATAATTCCATCTAATCCATAGGTTTAAAAACTTTCATTAAAGTTCCTAAGTGTTTAGTAAGTTATTCCAAATGTTAGTAGGCTTCATAGTGCCTAGTTTAGTGTCCTAGACCTAGACATGTCCTTTTTTATTATATTAGACTAGTTTAGTGCCCTGTTTCCTTATTTTTCTCATGCTTTTAGTATCTAGAGCACACTTCTTCTTTATTGTTTCTTTTGTGATATTTAAGCAACTTTTCATTGCTTTTCACCTGGATTAAGATTATAAAGGAGCGATAGGATGAGTTGGGAATTCTTGCCACTTTTTACCTTAACTACCTTCTATACGTTTCTCCTAAAATACACTCACTACATATTTTTATGCCACTCATGGTCTACCTAGCTTTAGTTAGCCAATTTGTGGCCTCTATATATGAGTTGGATGATGACACATGTCTAGATTACAAAATTAGTAACATCTAAACCAACCTAATTGTGAGCTATTCAAATTTCCTCCTTAGCATTCGATTTTATATCTTGATATGTATTATTTATTATAATCATATTGATGAATAATATGAAGATGGATATTCTTCCAATTGTGTTCTTTCTCTAATGACTTTGCTCACTCTTTTTCTTCATTATTATGCTTATCTCTGTTCTAATTCTTAGTGAATTTATACTTTGCTTCAAGATCCTTTTGTGAAAATTAAAATATGGTATTAGAGTACATGCTAGATGACCTTAGATTCTTCCAATATTGCACCAAAATCAGTGGAGTTACCATAGAAATCCTAGGGAAATTTCCTTGAAGCCATTGGATTTATCCATTGGAGTCTACTCAGGTGTGATGCACTCCATAATGTGTCTATTTTCGAAGTAAGGATCTCATTAGAATCAATTAAATTCCATACAAATATTCAGAGAGTTGTTTGCACATATTCTTGGTACAACAACTTCTTGAATTCAAAGTTGTTCCTGCATTTGAATAATAAATTGTGGTATAAATCTCAACAAATTATACAGTTTGAAAAGGTGCAAGTATCCTTATAGTGACCCTTTCAAATATTGCTTCACATGAAGCATATCAACATGAAGAATACATTTGTCTTGCCATTTTTAATGAAGAAATGTACTTCCATCTTTCATTGTTTTCACATTATTCTAATTCAAATCTTGAAGATATTATGCCAGTTGTCATTGATGTTTTGCATACGTCACTGGATTATGCATCATTATTTGATTAGTTGGATGTTTTGGAGGCTAGATCATAGTTTGCAGTTGTTGGTTGTGGCCTCACTCTCACTGTTGCATTACTTCCTATGTATTCATCTATGTTAACTAGCTCAATTCATTCAATATCCACTGAAGATGGAGACCATTGTGAATTTTCCATCTTACTTGCGTACCTGGGACTCTTGTTCCACCATTTTCTTGGATCTTATTCTACTTATTTTGTACCTAGAACCCATCATGGTTTGAAGTTCCAGTTTCAATACCATTAATTTTATTTTGGACATGATCATAAGAAGTTCAAGTCTAAAGAGGACCTCCATTTGCTTGCAGACTATGTAGAGGTCAAGCACATGACATAGACATGAAAGAAACTATCTCTTATGCTTGCAGACTATGCAAAGATCAAACATGTGATCCAAACATGGGAGTAACAGTGTCTTCTTCCCAAGAAGAAGATTCTTCTAGACATCTAATCAAGTTCACAACTCCTTGGATTTTGGAGCATTTTTTTTGGGTGTAACTCATGTCCAGTTTTAGGGATGATTTTCCCCATGTGTTTTTTCCTCTTTCCTCAGTTCATATGGATTAATAATGTAAGGCTAAACATAAGCATTTGTTACTTGGGCCCTCAATAATTCTCATTATCACTACCATTTTGGATTAAGGTGGGGGGGGGGGTCTTGGAATATAATTCCATCTAGACCATAGGTTTATAACATTTCATTAAAGTTCTGAAGTGTTTAGTAAGTTATTCCATGTGTTAGCAGGCTTCATAGTGACTAGTCTAGTGTCATGGACCCACACATGTTTTGTTTGACCATATTAGACTAGTTTAGCACCCTCTATCTTGCATTTTCTCATGTTTTTACTAGCTAGAGTGCACTTCTGTTTTATTCCCCATTTTATCTTGATTTTGTGAGCTTTAACCAACTTTTCATATTTTTAGTTGGATTAGAATTCACAAGGAGCACTAGGATGAGTTTGGCATGCTTGCAACTTTTTGCCTCAACCACCTTCTATACTTTTCTCCTAAAAGCCACTCATTGTTGATTTTTATGCCACTCATTGTTAAGATTTTAAAAGTTGTTATACCAAAAAAAAGGATCTATGAAAGAATAACAAGCACAACAGAAAAAAAAGAGAACATAAATTTTTATACTGGGAAACCCTCGTAGGAAAAAACCCAGCAAAACTTCCTCTATATAGACTTCACCCAAGAACAATGTAAGACCCAATAAGAAGGCTAGATTGCTTCCTCTCCTCTAGATAGGATATCTCTTCTCTTGTTAGTGCAACTGCTTGAGTGTTCTACTTGTCCAAACGAGCGAGGCACCTCTCCTATTTATACAAATAAACTAAGAGGCCTAATAACCCAACTGGGACAACTTCTCCTTGCTTCTAGGGACAAATTTCGTTGGAATATTCAAAAATACATTTTAATAATACTTCAGTGGGTACTAGTGACCTGATTTAAAACACAACATTTATCTCAAGACTTTACATGAACAATTACATCAATGACATCCCTAACCGAAGGAAAACCATCTCTGCAAGGGGTAATAACAATAATAATACAAAATAGAATATATTTCGTTGTTACATTTATTTAACACTCCCTCTTAACAAGGAATGTATTCTACAATACAACATCACATCTATACAACTGACTGGTGAATCTATATGTCATAGGAAGTTTTCACAATTACATCAACATCATCATCATTCACGGAACATCATCATCGCAAACATCTCTATAATCTTGTATAATCTCGAACATCATCATCTCTGGCATCAGATTCTTGAGCATCACCATCTCTGGCATCATCTTGAGCATCATCATCTTTGGAATAATCTTGAGCATCATATCTGCCATCATCTTTGCCATCATCTAGAGAATCATCATCTCTGCCATCATATCGAGCATCACCTGCACTATCAATATATAAACACTGAGATAAATCACCCACAACATAATTAAATCATGGAACATCATCATCTGCAACTGAATGCAGGAACTCATCCACAAGTAAATACAGGACCAATCATCATGGATCATCCTCAACCCATCAGTGCTAGGGCCACTTTCAAGAGAGTGTTCTTGTCCATGGAACCATCCTCAAAGAGGACCTACTCAACATCGCAGACCATCCTCAACCTATCAGTGCTAGGACCACTCTCAAGAGAGTGTTCTTGTCCATGGAACCATTCTCAAAGAGGACCACTCAACATCACAGACCATTCTCATCCTATCAGTGCTACGATCACTCTCAAGAGAGTGTTCTTTTCCATGGAACCATCCTCAGAGAGGACCACTCAACATCACATACCATCCTCAACCTATCAGTGCTAGTAACACTTTCAAGAGTGTTCTTATCCACAGAACCTTCCTATAAGAGAATGTAGGATCACTCTCCAGAAGAGAGTACTATCATTGTAGACCATCCTCATCCTATCGGTGCTAGGACCACTCTTAAGAGAGTGTTCTTGTTTATGGTACCATGCTACAAGTGAATGTAGTATCACTCTCCAGAAGAGAGTACCATCATCATGGACCATCCTCAGCTTGTCAGTGCTAGGATCACTCTCAAGAGAGTGTTCTTGTCCACATAACCATTCTCAAAGAGGATACTATCATCTACAAGTGAAATTCAAATCTCATAAACATTTGTAGGCACACTAGCCTTGCACTTCCGTATAATCTCAATAATAGTCTCATCATCACTCCCTCTTTCCAGGGATGTCCTTTCGTACTACACCTAGATTTTATCTAAAGTGTTTAAACTTTACACAAGACAAAGGCATATATGAGAGGAATTTTGGGGTCTAAAATGGACCTCCTAAGGAAAATAATAAAAGAATAGTTAAAACAATAAAATAATATTTATTAATTTTAGAGGAAGGAAGAAAAAAACTACTTTTTGTGTTCGTATTTTCGACATATCTCTCTGTGTTTTTACTCAAATTTCGATCAAGAGAGCTTGTTGGATGCGGAATTTGATTCAACATCCAACAAGTACCCACACTGCATACTTTTTAAGGACCCCGCTACCCCAAAAACAAGAAATACCTTAAAAAACATGATGATGACATCATTATCACGTTTTTTCAGGTATTTCTTGTTTTTGGGGTAGAGGGGTCATTCAAAAGTATGC
Source organism: Pseudotsuga menziesii (assembly GCA_001517045.1). NCBI lineage: Eukaryota > Viridiplantae > Streptophyta > Pinopsida > Pinales > Pinaceae > Pseudotsuga > Pseudotsuga menziesii. Next base: position 279,853 of record LPNX010549596.1, read on the forward strand.
AGCGTGGGTACTCGTTGGATGTAGAATCATATTCCACATCCAATGAGCTCTCCCAATCGAAATTTGAGTAAAAACACAGGGAGATATGTCGAAAATACAAACAAAAAAAGTAGTTTTTTATGACAAATATGTCAATTCAACCATTATGGTTGACTCATTTTATTGAAATTCTATTGGTTCTTGAATTCCAACTCACAAGAACTTATTGTTGACACGTTTTCTTATAAGGCCCATTTTAGACCCCAAATTTCCTCTAATGGTCAACACATTAGCAACTTGTTCCTCTGTAGGAACATACTGGATCTTCACATTGCCTCTCTGCACCATGTCCCAGATGTAGTGATACTTTATCTCTATATTATTTGAATTATATGAAACACCAGGTTCTCTATCAACTTGATGCAACTCTTGTTGTCACAATATATCTCAGTTGCATCCATCTCGATATCGAACAATCCTTCCAATAGCTTGTGAATCCAAACTACTTTGCTAGAGGTTGAACATGTTACAATGTATTGAGCCTCAGTTGTACTGAGGGAAACACTTGTTTTCTTTCTGCTAATCCATGAGATCACACTTGATCCCAAACTGAAACAACATCATGAAGTGCTCTTTCCATATTTAGCACTTCTTGCCCAATCCGAATCAGTATAGCCATGCAATCTGAAATCAATGTCGGCTATATATCTGAGCCCATAGTCCAATGTACCTTTCAGGTACCTCATCACATTTTTTGATGCAACTAGATGAACATGTTTGGGCTCCACCATATACTAACTCAAGGTGTTCACAACCAAACATATATCTGGTCTTGTATTTGACAAATACATTAGTAAGCCATCAATTTGTTTGTATAACGTGACATCTACTATTTTTGAAGAATCATCATTTAGTAGCTTCAGGTTTGTCACCATTGGAGTGTTAATTGCTTTATAATCTAACATCCCAAATCTCTTCAAAATATCTACTGTGTACTTTCCTTGGTTCAGGAAAATCTCTTAAGGGCGATTGTATTCCTCCTCCAAAAGTCACTTTTGGGGGCGGTTTTGTTTTTGGAGGTGGTCTTTACAAAACTACCCCTAATAGCACTGATGCTAAAAGTTTTTACTTATAGGGGCAGTTTTGGAAGAGATCAAAACCACCCCTAAAAGTGACTTTTGGGGGAAGTT